>CAKAOI010044954.1:0-107964 GCA_916701655.1 Sebastiscus albofasciatus | reverse complement strand
AAAATGTCCTTTAATACTAAATATATAATCATTAAAATTAATAATTGTAATTGGTGTTGCAGATAATTAAATTGTGACATTTGTGGCAGGACGACACAATATTTAACGCTAACAGTGTGGGCAGATCGCCTCTATTTAGATATAGTCAGTTGATAAACTGTATCTATCATATCACTTGTTTCAAAACTTGCCCTGATGCTGTATTTATTCCTACAGTCAAACCTCTTAATCCAAACTGATGTTTAATTAGGTTGTGCATTGGCGTGAAGTGTGTGAAATGGTCTTGCATATACATATATTTTTTATATATTTCATACTACAGTGGTGTCAAAGTGACTTGAGACAGTAAATGACTTGATATGTTCCGACTGAGAGGTCACGCTGACACGTCCGTTTAGCAATAACAAGCTGAAACAGCCCAGTAATGTAGTGATGATACCTCTGGGTTCTTCTTCTTAAGGTCTTATACACTGGACTCTTCTAAGAGGTTTTCTTAGGACAGTCCATCTTCTTGCTTTGCTCTATGCTGCATGTTCACACATGTTCAGTCAGTATTCGACTAATTAAAGCTCATTTCTCCTGCAGACTTTAGTCCTATGCAAAGGTTGTGCAGCCCTTGACTTTTTTAATGTGCAAATGAAAATGTGATTTTTTTTTTTTGCATATTTGTCTGAAATCTACACAAAGCTCTCTGTTCCAGCCAACTTTATAAATAAACAATAATAGTGTTCCATGATTGCATTATTGGACAGACTGTTTAACATTAGCTGAGCAGCTCATTATATTTATTTTATGTGTTGTCTTTGTTTTAACTTTTAAAGGTGCTACTGATCACGTTGAGATTCAGCCACTAGACCAGGGGTCAGCAACCTGCGGCTCCGGAGCCACATGCAGCTCTTTAGCTCCACTCCAGTGGCTCCCTGTGGATTTTTTAAAAAAATAGTGGAAATGAATAACTGTTTTTTTGTTTACATTTTCATTTTTATTCATCATTGTTGTAGGTCTATGGTACGACGGTACGACGGAGTATTAGGGCCACATTGAGGAAAAAAAATATTTAGAGAATAAAGTCAAAAGTTTAAGAAAAAAAAGTCGTAATATTATGAGAATAAAGTAATAATATTAGTATATATATATAGATATATATATACAGTAGTATAGTAGTAGTAATTTTACGTGTTATTTTCTTTTTTTCGCGTAAAGTTATGACTTTATTCCCGCAATATTACGACTGTTTTTCTTGTAAAGTTTTGAGTGTATTCTCGTAATATTATGACTTTTTCTCATAAAGTTGTAACTTTATTTTCGAAATCTCCATTTGTTCCCCCTGAATGTGGCCCCATAACTCACTGCAAATGTTTTGCAGCTCCAGACAGATTTTTTGCCTAAAATGTCTCTTTTGATAGTAAAGGTTGCTGACCCCTGCACTACATGTTGCATTCTCCGTCCCCCGCTGCATTGCATTTACTTCACAATTAGTAATTTCCAGGCACTTGCTGTCAATCTCAGCCATTTGTCCGTTTTTTCCACTCTAACTGATGACCAAGAGATACCACGTGATACCAACGTTGTTTTACTATTGGCTCACAAGCTTTGTTATAAGTGGGAACCAAACGTCAGATATCTTCCACAGAGATAAACAACACATTCATTTTGGACCCGTCAATTTTTTTAAAATTATTAATTCACAATCATAATTTTTTCAGGAAAAGCCATACTTTTATTCAGCAAAAAAAAAGAATAATACATCCACAGAGCTTTTTGAAAATTAATAGCTCTGTGGATGTATTTTTTTATTTTAATTTTTTTTTTAAATATCTATTTACGTAAAAAAGTTATCAATAAGACCTTTAAATCTGCAACCTGATTTTCCCTGATCACTATTTTGTAATTTTTGCTGCTTCTAAATCTTGTTCGTCTATAAACACGATAAGAGCTGAAACTATTAGTTGTTTAACTGATCCACAGAAAATAAATCAGCAACATTTTTTTTTTAATAATTAATTGTTTAAATCATTTTTCAAGCATAATGCCAGCCTCTCCACTCCCAGGAGTTCCTGCTTTTCTCTGTCTTATATCATTGTAAACTGAATATGTTTGGGTTTTTTACTATTTTTTATATTATTAAACATTTTATAAACCAAATAGGTTGGTTCATAAAGAAAATAATTTGCAGATGAATAAATAATTAAATGAATCGTTATTCGCAGCCCTAAAACGGTTATATACTGTGCACATGATGAATTTTCTTCATCTCAAGCGTCTCCACATCCAACTCAGTCACTCAAAGGAAATCCACACAGCCCAAAAAACTCAGTAAAAATATGATTTCATTCATATTATATACAAAATACAAATACAATTTATGTACTAAAATGTACACACTCAAAATTCATTAAGCCTTGCCAGTGTTTACATTCAGTAAAAACGAAATTCACACTGATAAATCATCCATTTTGGAGAAAGGAAGGAAAAATGTACTCGCTCACAGAAATGTAAACATACACAAGTGATCCATATTTACAAAAGAACCCGACGAGCTCCGGAGAAGACGAGAAAGAAACGCAGATCACTGCTGTTTCTGTCCTCCAGAGTCGTCTCACAAACGTTTGTCAATGTTTATCATTGTGAGCAAAAACATGCCAGTGATTTCAGGACGAGAAATAGCTTATTTGACAGGAAATAAATGGGATGAAAAAGCATCAATGCATAAAATATACAGTCAAATGCTTAAGTAAGTACCAGTGATCACAAAAATAAGCTGTTTTATTGAATATGAGCTATTTTGGTTTGCAGTTTTTACTCTGAGTCACTGTCTTTGGGTTGTATCGAAATTAAAAAAACACTTATTTTAGTGAGCAAATATTCAATTTAACTTCTACAGAAGCAACAAATGATTATTTCAGATATTACATGATGGTCAGAACTGAAATAGAGAAAGCTATTCATTTAGTGAATACTGTTAAGCTGATTATACAAATAGTAACGTCTCCCTTACAAAAATACACATACATCTTGATCACAAAAATCCTTCTTTAAAAATAATAATTTCATATCTATTATTTTACTTACAAGGTTTTTCTTTTAAGACTTCTACAGTAAAACGTGAGAAAAATAACTTTTCTGTTTTGATAAAAACATTCAAAAGGATAGAAATAAATTATTAGCAATAAAAGTGTGATTCAGGTTATTTGTGTGCGTCTCGAGAAACGTCCTCTTACGAAGGGGAGGTTTTTGTTGGAAGGGAACCTTCTCAGGTGACTTTGTGTCGCTTTGAATCAGTCGTGAGTCGGCGGCTCTCTGCGGGCGCCAGAGGAAAAAAACCCAGCTGAGCTCGACAGAACGGATTAACGGGCGAGAAGCCAGAAACATGAGCGACACAGATGGCAGCGAGAAGGAAAATCAGATCTGTTCTCCAACAGGTTGAGATGTGTTTGACTGTATCTCTCAAGTCTTTTTAGAGTCTTTTATTTTTGTCTCAGAGGAACTTAGTCGCGTCTCTTTTGCTGATGAGGACTTCCAGCAGCCGCAGTTTGGCTTTAACGTGCTTGTATTCGTTGTACTCGACTGCCAGCGGGGAGCGGTCCTCCTTCTGCACGTTTCTATGAGAACAAGACAACAGACATTAATTAAAGTGGAAAACCAATTATGTGAAGTCTGGTCATTCTTCTCTCTCTCTCTCTCTCTCTCTCTCTCTCTCTCTCTCTCTCTCTCTCTCTATGCAGTCTTTTCTTTTACCTTCCGTTTTGTCTGAAGAACTGGTCCTCAAACTCTTTCAGGTTCTTGCGGAGTCTCTTCTTCTCGTCTCGGGTCTCTTGGAGTTGCTCCACGAGTTCCTGCCTGTAAGAGAAAGAGTAGAAATATTGAAGTATCTCACACGAGAATATTTAAATGTGTCAAAGGTTTTATTATGCAGTGGTGGAAGAAGTCGTCAGATACTTTGCTTAAGTATATATGCCAATACAACGATAGGAAAATACTCGATTACAGGTCAAAATCCTGCATTTAAAACACTTATTTTCAGCAAAATATACTAAAAATATCAAAAGTAAAAGTGCTACCTCTGCAGAAAACTGTCCCCTGGGAGTGATATATTATTATTTAAGACATTGTTAGATTGTCAATACTGATGCCTCAATATCTAAGCAGTGTTTTACTCTTGGAGCTGCTTGAAGTGGAGCAAGTTTTAACTACTTTATATACAGTAAGATTAAGTCCAGTGGTTTTCAACCTAGGGGCCAGGCCCCCTCAAGAGGTCGGGAGATAAATATGGGGGATCATGAGATGATTAATGCGGTAGAAAAGAAGAAAAACAAATTTTGCTACAAAAACTCTGTAGTCATTTTGGGATTTTTTCTCTAATCTTTGCTTTTTATGTGAAATTATTAAAGAGGACCTATTATGCTTTTGCGCTTTTCCCCTTTCCTTTAGTGTGTAAAGTGTCTGCAAAGTTACACCAAAGGGAGTTAATCTCCCCCACCTGAAACACCTTACTTGAAGTCCCGCCTTTTCTTATGTAACGTGGTGATGTCACCAAGTAACAACTTTGCATAACGGCTAGTTTTGCAATTTTATCTCTTTGGGCCTTGAAAAGTTCTAAATGAAACAATCTGAGAGGTTAAAAGTGAAAATGTCTCTTTGGTGGAAATGCTACCTGCTGAAATGTGACAAGGGACCCCAACCAAACGCTACTACAATGTGTTTATTAAGCTTATCATTTGTTTTTCATTGTAAAATCTCAATGGGAAAAATAACCAGTAACTCCAGCTGTCAAAGAAGTCCCACAATATTTGTCTCTGAAATGTATTAAATAGAAATTCTCAAGTGCCTCAAAATTGCATATACAATGCTTGTGTAAATGTACCACCGCTGTTGTAATGTGACAACAGTCTTGGTCGTCTTCTCTGTAACTTACATGGTGGCGGAGTGCAGGTTGGACAGCCTCATGTCCGTTGTGTTCTTGGAAGGTGATAGTTCGTCCACGGGCGAAATGAAACCGTCCCCTTCCTCCTCCACGTGGTCCAGGAAGCCGAGCACGCTGACGTCGGGCCGGACGGTCACGGTGAACTGAGTCTTTGTGTCTGCGTCATCCTCTGAGCCGTCCTCTTCCTCCTGCAGAAACATGAAGAGGTTAAACGGTGACCCGAGGACGAGAACGGCCACATCGTGCTGTGACGTTAAAACCGAGGCTGTCGGCTGGCTTCCAGGCTCAAACACCGCGGGTGCATGAGGGTCGTGCAGTGTTAGTCACCAATGCTTATAAATCATCACGGTGCAGCAGCACAATGCACTTCCATGGTCCTCGCTTGTGATTCATGTCTTTACTCATTAGTTTGTGTGGATGGAGTTAATGAAGGCACAGTCCACCCAGAACCAACTTTATGTAAAGTCCTAAAACAACTACAGCCAGCAAAACACATAGAGCACAATCATTTAGTTCTTGATTACAGTTTCTCTTAAAAACACACCTAAAAGAATCATTTGGCTTTATTACAACGTGGGTCCTATTTTTGTAGCTTTGACCATCATTTAGTTCGCCTTTTATAACATCAAAATCATTACTGAGATCAGGGAACATGACGACACTCACAGTCAGATGATCACAGGTTGTAAACAAGCTCAGAGATTCATCTGATGCCAGCCGTCATGTTCCAAATCTTGAACTTATTTCAAACTGGATGTTATTTAGGAGTATTAGTAATATAAGATTCGATACTGTTAAAAATGTTTTTGTATGTAGTTTAAGTCGGTGTTCAGGTGTTGCAACTGACTGCAGGTGTGTCCTGTGCAGGCGTCATACCAGCTGGTAGCTCGCTGATTATTGTGACAATAAATATAATGAAGATCACCACTTTGTAATCCTATTTGTTGCTGTTTATTTTCCTCATGTGGTTATATTATTGAATAAAATCATAATTTTTCCAAATTAGTCAAACAATATTCTCATGCACGCACGCACCGGTAACTGCAGAAGTACCCAGTGGGGAACGAGTCTGGTTGGGTATCAGTGATCTGAACTACTTTGAGGGCTGCAACAATTATTTTCATTGTTAATTAATCTGTTGATTATCTTCTTGATTAATTGAGTAGTTGTTTGGTCTATAAAACGTCAGAAAATTTTGTGTGTCGAATGTTTCCCAAAGCCCAAGATGACGTCCTCAAATGTCTTGTTTTCTCCATAACTCAAAGATATTCAGTTTACTGTCATGGAGGAGTAAAGAAACCAGTAAATATTCACATTTAAGAAGCTGGAATCAGAGAACTTAGACTCTTTTTTTCTTAAACAATGACTCAAACTGATTGATCAATTATCAAAATAGTTGCTGATTAATTTAATAGTTGACAACTAATCGATTAATCGTTGCAGCTCTAATTACTTTATTTGGTTAATAAACCCTCATTGCAGAGAAAAACAGTTCTCTGTGATGGATGTTTTGGTAAATGGAGGTTTGTTAAAATTCTGTCCGACTTCCTTTTAACCACTGCGTGTTACTAGATCTCAGCAACTAACTTGGGAAGTACAACAATATTATTACTATTAGAAATGATGGCCTAAGCTGTAAAAGTAAGACCCAGGTTGTGATAAACCAGAAGTATCCTTTAAAACATAACATGTACTGCTCAAAAATCACAGTTCAAACATCAGATCCAGGCAGCTACTGATTCAATGTCTCTACAGGAGCTGGTGGCAGGAAACAGGCAACCACCCAATCAACAGGCAGTAATCAGGTTCATTAGAGGGGTAAATGGTGGTTAAATGAGGGGGAGGTGGGGTTTGGAGGGAGGCGGGGGCAGGGCAGGGGAGCTGGTGACTGATTATTCAAGCAGCAGCAGCTCTTCACCTTGATATCATCGAAGAAGAGTGCGGTTTCGCCCTCGATAATGGGCTGAAGGAGGGGACCTCTGCGCTTGCTGGAGGGAGAGCCCTGTGGTGACGGTTGAGAAGGAGGCGTTAACCACGCTGAGACGCTCGCGCTGGTGTTTACAGCAAGGCCACGAGAAAGCGCCACACTGCCTTCAAGTTTTCACCAAATTCTGTGTCTAAACTTTTATCAGCTGAGCAGAAGTTTCCCTTCTTTTTTCCAGCTCAACACCATATTTTCCACAGGAGGTCCAATTGACTATAATTAGTGTTAAAAAACAACAACACCCTGAATACGGGTCATTTATTTGGAGTGGCAACCACTTGAAGTTTTACGATTCTCCCTGTGTAAACCATTTTAGGATCCAAATATCACAACAGCTGCTTATTTTTTTGTGACCGGAGTGTGTACAAAACAGAGCAGTAAAGTAAAACTGAATAAAAAAGAACATATTTTCACCGTGTTTGTGCCTCTGTAAATTCAGTTCAGTAAACTTTTTGAGAGTAAACTCCTGAGTTAACTTTCCTTTTCACTGTAATCAAATGGGTATAAGAAGAGGTTTTATTTTTGGTATAAAAAAGAGGTAAAAAAGAGGTGTTTGTTACGAGGTTAAAAGCTGGAAAAAATGGTTCCAGGATAATAAAAATGCTGCATCATAACTCTGTGGCAGTGGTCCCAATTTGCATGATGGGGATTAGAGGTGGTGCATTATATAACGGATATATACTGCAGATCATATCTTACATAATAGAAATGGTTATTAAATAACTGAGTACATAAATAATATGGAAAAGGGAGCATGTACACTTGTTTTTTTTAACTACAGTTCAGAGCAAACAAGTCCTCATATCATAGTGAAGTTGACCAACTCTTTCCAACCCTCTCCTGCACTCAGCTGTTAATGATGTCACTTCCTGTGAACTCAATCTGCCACCCATGAGCTGCTTTACGACCGGGGGATTCACTGAGCTGCCAAAGCTCGACTTAGAAAGATGGATAACACGTCTGTGGCACGACCGCCACCAGTTCCCACAGCCGGCACTAAAGCCAACATGAGCTGGGATTAAGTGTCTGCAGACGCTTTGACAAACGTGGCGATCTTTGCCGCTCGCTTGTCATAGAGCAGCGGGACAAACGGGCAGCTGTGGAGGAGAAAGAAAAGGAAGATGTGACACTTACAATGACGGGGATGGTGGAGGCTCTGCACAGGATCTGCTTCACCAGGCGATATCTGTCGTATAGCGGCTTCATGATTTGCCTCTCGTTCTTGGTGACCTGAGGTAGTAAAAAAAAAGGACACAAAGACACCTTGTTAGCACAACATTAGCTTCTTTCTGTCCTCCTCTGACTAACAAGCTACAGCACTAACATAACACAAAATGACAGCTACTACTACACTACTAACAACTCTGCAGAGTGTGAAAGTCTTTAACCACAAGCCCCCGAGGAACACAGCGTGAAAAGGTGACATTAGGTCAGCTGCACTTCCTGATATACAACAATGCTAGCAGGGATTAGACGGCACAATTATTGCAATTGGATTTGGGTCTGACATCAAACAAAGAGTGTGTCAGCTCCTTTAAAGTTCAGCAGAGTTGTCCTTTAAATGTCACTGAAGCGCGTGTGACGACAAAAGCTCTGTTTTCTAACAGCATAAATTGATACAAATAAATAAATAAAAGAAGAAAAAAATCCTTCCTTTCATTTAACTCTAACAGACACACACTGTGAGAGCTAATCAGATGCACACGCTCTGGCTTGAGACATTATTCACCCTTGACTTGCAATCTGGGTCACATTGAAATGGTAAACAAGAAGTCAGGGCCAACATGTCTGGCAGCAGATCTGATATACAGTTTGTTTTGGCCTTTTGAGGAGGCTGTGTGTGTTTATTTGGAGGAGGACTTACTGGTCGACCGTGTATGCTCTCGTAGTAGAGGAGAGCTTTCTGCAGGGCGACTTTCTCCGCTCCGATCTGCTCCCGTGTCATATCCTGTCAGCAGGGGACAGGAAGTGAAACATCAAAACATTGTCTGTGTCTGCCTGTTTTTAAATTTGCACTGTTTATCTTACACCAAACATCCATTTGCTGTATATTGTTTGTCTATCTATTAGGGGTGGGGAAAAAAAATCAATACTAAAAAGCGATATTTTGCGTGGCAATATTGTATCGATACACGGACGTCAAGTATCAGTCTTTTATTATAAAGACTATTAACCTCTCAATTCAACAGCCTATAAGCAGGCCCAGATGCTACTCTGTCTTTCAGAGGTTGTAGCAGGCTCAGTGTTAAAGCTACAGTGTCCAAATTTACACTACATTTTGGTGAGGAAGAGCTGGCATGGCACCTAAATAAATATGTGAATGAAAACTCTGAGATGAACAGAGTGAAAACTTTATCTTATTAGATAAAACAGATGGTGATAAACTGCATAATTTGCAGTTGAAAAAAGGTAATAAATCGCAATATATATTATTGCAATACTCAGCATATCGCAGAATGTTTAAAATCACAATAAGATTGTATCGTTACTTCATTATTGTGATAATATTGTATCGCGGGGCCTCTGGTGATTCCCACCCCTACTCTTCATGTTTTATTTATTCATCATTGTTGAGTGTGTGACGGCGGTCCCGGGGCTTACCTTGATGTCCTCGGGCCGGTTCACCTCCTCCCTCTTCTCCTGCAGCTTCTTCAAAATGGTCTCCAGGCTGCTCTCCACCGGAGGCTTCGGCACTTTCTCCTGCTGCGGTTTCTTCTCCAGCTGAGAGCCGAAGCTTTTGGGCAGCGTGTTGCTGCGCTGGCGGGTCAGAGGTGGTAGGTCCTCTTCAGACTTCATTAGCTTGCTTTCTGAAGAGGACGAGGAACAGGAAGGTATATATGAGCTTTGTTGATTTTAGTTATTATCTCACTGCAGACAGTCTAGTGCTTTTCATTTCTCTGTCTTACCTTTTAGCTCTTTACGAAGCTTGGCCAGTTCATTGACCCACCTCAGCACCTCTGGGTTTCCAGCTTTATCACTGTGGGAGGGCTGCATGAAAAAACAAAGAACAGATGAGAACAGATTCTCTTTCACAGTGAAGCACTAGCACCATAACTATTACTCACGTGAACTGTATCGACCATAAATCTCAAGTAGAGCTCTGTGTGGGATTATCAGCCTTTTTATGAGGCAACTGGCCTTTAAAAAAAACAGTCGCAAACGCCTATTCTCTATCAATAATAAATTGAATGAGCCATAGGAGTCTCTTCAGATAGTCAATAACTGTGTTTATGGTTTCTAAAAATGTCAGATTTTGTTATTTTCAATGTTATAAATGTTACTACTGTACCTACCCTGTATTTACGATCCTCTTCAAACCTCTCTTCAAACCGGTGGATCTTCTTCCTCAGCACATGGATCCTCTTTGTGAGCTGGGCGGACGTCAGCTCCTCTTTCTCATCGTCACAGGAGCCAAGAGACGAACTCCGTCTGCGACTGGAAGGATACAACAATATTGTTAATTTCACTGACAGCTCCTTCCTACTTGCCTCTACATAAAAAAAAAAACCATGTCAAGTGTTTACCTGGCGAATGAGTGTGCGTTTGGCGGTGAGGGAGGCACTTCGGTGTCGTCCAGGTACTGCTGGCAGTGTCCGTAAGCGTAGAAGCGAGGGGACAGCATCGGGTCGCTGTCCTCCTCCACAAGCTGGCGGATCAGGCGTCCCCCGGCGTGAGGGGACAGTCGAGCCTCTTCGCGGTCCATGCTCTCCCTCTGCATTGGCGAGTACGCTGGGACGGGTTCTGAGAAACGCAAAAACAAACATACGTTGTGTTAAAACGTGCTACTTTGCATAATCTGCTGTCAAAGAGAGGATGCAAACACAAGATTTTTGACAAAATGCAAATAGAGGACAGGTTAGTCCGGGGATGCATGCTGGCCACCAGACAAACACAAAGCTCGCCTTAATACAGTAACAGCAGATTCACCATATTAGAGCTCTGTAGCTACAGAATAAAACTATGAAACATAATCTCCTCTAGAGGTGAGTTCAGCATTTCACGAACTCTAAATCCAGTATCAAATCTGTTTGTTGAATCCTTTAATATCCTTTTTTAACCACTTACAAATAACATTTAAGAACTAAAGCTCAAAAGGTTGAGCTACAAAAAAAATGTGTATGGTAGATAATTTATTTGCTGTTTTTAACTGACTGATAAATTGGATAATGATAACTTTTTTTTCCGTTACTGATAAAAATACAGATTATTTTCTCAGTAATCAATTTATTTTTTTCTTTATAACATATAAAAATGGTGGAAAATACCCATTATAGTTTCTTATAGCCCCATAAAATTTCTTGTTTTGTCTGAGACAAGAGTCAAAAACCCAGTTAATTCATTTTTTATCACATAAGACAAAGACGAGCAGAGAAATCCGCACAATTTAAAAGCTGAAACCAAGAAAATGTTTGGTATTTTTGCTTGAAAGATGACTATCAAAATAGTTGAGGTTAATTTTCTGCCAATTGAGGAATAGAATAATTTATTATTTATTTAACCTTGATTTAGTCCTGGTACCTGGTGCTCCTTTTTAATGTAGCTTCTATTGGTGTATTGTGTTTTAATGCCTTCTGTCTGGATGTGATATGTTGTTTTAATGTACTCTTTTAATAGCAGTTTTTGAGACAAATTTCTGCCTTTTGTATGCGAAAAGCAGACAATAAAGTATTTTCTATTCTATTGTAATTGTTTCAGCTCTAATCTAGGTCGCTCTTCGCTAATAAAAAAGAAAACAATTGTTGCATACAACAAATGGGGGTATTTTGCTAACTTGGAACCAAATCCAAAATGAAACCAGCGATTGCTTTCTTGCTATAATCTGTTTATAAGAGCAAGTAACATACAAGATGGGTCAAAATGTTCTGAGAAAGTCCAACAGATCAAAACTTATTCTCTTCCAAGACACTATAAGGTAATTTCTCTCCCTGCTAACATCTTTTTGGATCCTCTCTAGCGATGTGAAACTCACTGGACGTGATGAAGCTGCTCTCTCTACATAAAACTTCCTCTGGGGCTCGATCGTCACAGATGTTGTTTTGAAACACAGGGTGAGACACACCCACCCTCGCTCTCTCCGTTCATCCCTTGGTTACAGGCTCCACTCTGGTAACAATTATTTCTGGTGAAAATAGCTATGCAGATACCCCTGACAATCCCCGGGCTATTAATAATGCCTGGCTCTCCGTGGGATAATGTCAGGCCACGACCCCTGTTGAGAGGTACAGTGATGAGTTTGTGCTTTAGTTTCCACTCTGCATGGTGAGAGATAAACCTGGTCAGTGTCGTTCCAAGCATGTGTGCATGAGAGAAAGACTAGACAGAGAAATATCACTGTTATAATGAGAAGGGAAAGCTCTATAGAAACTATGTGAAAACATGAAACTCAGCAGGAACAATAACGTAGATTTCATGGAATAGGTGTAACATCAGGTGTCAGGAGACTCTAGAAGTATACAGAGGAGCTGTTACACAGGGAGAGGAGATGGAGGGAAAGAAAACAAGCTCTGAGGGAAACCAACCGTCAGTGTAAACATTGAAAGTGTCAGAAAGTACACGTGAAAATATGCACGCCCAGTCTAAAACTGCACGTGCATATTTTTCTTAGCGGGGCCGTACGAGAAGCAACTTAGCTCAAATTCCAGCCCCGGTCCCGCGGGTCCTCCTGTACTTTTAGGTACGTGCAGTTTATCAAGTAGCAACTCTCTGGCATGTTAGTGCTCGCTCACAGCGGCAGGTGAAACTCTCAATCACGCCGAATGTCTTCCCTTGAGATCTATTATCTAGCTCAGGGTGCAGGGCAGTGTAGCCGGCCACTGGGGCTCCATGGCATTTGAAATTAATCCATTAAATCAACCGCTCGCTGATGGTTCAGGATTAACTAGACTAATGAAACAAAAAACATGCCAGTTTGCCATTTCACTAAAGGTTGCTGAGTGTGTGAGACGCTCGCCACAATGTTCCAGATCATTCAAGCATGTTGCCATGCAGTGGAAAAGGTCATTCAGACAGCTCTTTCTTTCTCTCTGAAATGTTATTTGCAGCAAAGCAAGCCACTGACAGTGATGTAACGTAACACTTACCATCACAACAACTTGGATGAAAAATGGTTTTGAAATCAAGGAAAGGAGTGTTAAAGAACGGAGAATCTAGAGGGACAAAAGAAGAAACGAGGGGAGAAGAGAAGGACAAGATGAAGGACTGTGCACAGAAACAGAAGCAAGAAAGGATCAGCATGCATCCTTCTTGTTGCAGTAAATACAAAAGCCTCTCCCTATGCCTTAATTAACTAGACATATGAGCTACAGAGTCTCCTCCAGCTGAAATGCCCGTTAGTGTGTTTCCACCACCACTGGCAGACAGACAAGGACAGAGTAGCGGTAAATATCAGGTCACCATGACAGGCGCTGGCACAAAGTGTACTGGGACAAAGGCCTCACACCACTGCCTAATGCCCTCATCCACCCGCGAGCCCATTTGTACAGTATTACACCTTCTGTACAGTACGCACACATCCACTAACAGTACTTACTACCATTATACAGCTTCATTAACTGCTTATTCAGTTTGGCTGGTTCATCTTTGGCTGTCCTTCGTGAAGAATAAACATGCCAGCAGCACAGAAAAAAAAGTTTAACTTTGTACAATACATGTACACAATTGCCGTTTGTGCAATTGTGTACATGTTCCTGACCCTGCTCGTAGTCATGCTTCAAGGCCCTATTTGCTATCTTGTGCACCTAAGGGAGAATGGCCTGTCACAGCCGATCATGCAGCCTCCCTGTGGCGTCCTCGCTGCCATGCACTCAGTTATGTATTCAGGACAGAATGTACAGGAAGGAGATTTAACAAGAAGTGAAAAGACAAGAAAAAAAAACACGACAGGCAACTGATCTACGACAAAATGTCCTCATAATTTCAGCGTAATAAAACACACAAACAGCCATCTGGACTGTAAATTTCCTGAACAAACTGTACAAATCTATCCTCTGCTGCTCCCTCCCTCAGTCAAAATGCATTTTAATTACAAGCACACACAATCAGAGACACCGTGTACAGACTGAGAGAGCTAACACCACACCTTCATACAGACTAAACTGTTTGTTGGCTCAAGCACAATATTGGAGTACTTTACATGTCTTCTCTCGTGCTGCAAACGCTACACAGCAGCAACAACAACAACCTCTCACAGACCTCTGTTGTTTTTATCCCATGTGGCCACTAGAGAGCTCCACAAAACATGCAATCGTTCGCTAATGCTCCAAACATGAGGCTGTTGAAGTTGAGAGATTTATTGCATGGAACAATTTTGCTGCCACATCAAACAGGAAACGGTGGTGGTGGTGGGAGTTAAGACCAGCATTTGCAGCGGAAAGATGTAAAAACATGCCACAACATGCCCTTTAACTGTATGCAACCATAGGATTGAACCTGTTGGTTGTCATTCCAGTGTACAGTTCAGCAAAATGCTTGGCTTTCACTCCTCAACACAGATACACCTCCACCCACCTCCGCTGTGTCGCAACGTCCGAACAAAACAATCACTCTCTCAGTGCGCTGCGATTGTGCATGATTTCCTTTCTGCACAAACGCCAACACCACTGCATAAACAAATACATTAACAACAAACTCAAAAGAGGTCTGACAGCAAAACGGAGGAGGAGGAATAATAATGCAATGCTCATGACTAAAAACACTGCATTAGAAATGACACTTGATAAACCAGCATCAATAAAATAGTCTGACATAATTCAGTAGATGCATTTAAATTTAAATTTAAATCACCATCCAACCTCCCATTTAATGATTGATTTCTGACTGAGAATTACAGCAGCAGCAGTCTGGAAACAATCCAGTGCCAGAAATGGCCAAGTAGCTGACACATCCTGGTAAAGAAACACTGTTTGCTCTTTAGATAAAACCACAGGAGGAGCTCTGAACTTAACTACGCCTTCATATTTTTCTCTTGCTTTAAGGTTCCCATGTGGTCTAATTCAACAGTAACAAAACAACAAACTGTCTGCAGAGCTGCTGCCTTATCTTGCTAGGCAGGCAAACAAGCACGCCTCCAGTGTGTGTTTCTCCGCCAGATATAGGTGGCTAGAGAACTTAAAAGGATCTTTTACAATTAAATCCAGCAGGAGAGGCAGAAGGAGATGCATCAGGAGGAGGAGGAGGAGGAGGAGGAGGAGGAGAGACAGCAGAAGGTGTGCAGCTGCTACCCAGACACCCATGTGCAGAGCTGGGTGGAGGGAGTGGGTTGTTCGGGCATGTTTATGTGTTAAAGGGTATGTATTCCAGATAGTTTGGACCTATTTAGAAGTTAAGAAAGAGAAAAATATAAGCATGAAAAACAACAGTTGGACGGCCTATAGTTTTACCTCCCCAGTTGTTTTCCTCAGTAAGTGCTGTCAGGTCCAGCCGGGGCACGTCCTCGCAGCTCTCACGGTCCGGGTCCGAGCCTCGCACCTCTCCGCCGCCGACCCTTCCCGTGTCACAAGTGACGGGCGACTCCTGGATCTTCATCCTTAACGTCTGCACAACCATGAGAGAAAAGAAAAGAGCGCTCAACAACGAGGACCAGCCCGTGGACACACTCTTTAAGTTGAGCCACACACTCCCACAGACTGGCCCTGCCCTTAGAGAGGGGGCTGATCCCTGCTCGCCATTGGCTGCCTCCGTGGCCAAAACATCCGCCCATCTGTGTTTGGCTGTGTGAGAGAGAGAGGAGGAGTGGATTGGCTCCGCCTCATCTTTCACCCACTGGAATCCCTCACCCCTCCCTCTCTCCCCCTCCCTTCCTCTCTTATTTTCTCTCTCTACAGTAGTCTGACATGCATATATTCCCCACCCCAGAGTCGCTCTGGACTTGTTTGTTTCACAGCAGCAAGAGCAGAGGGGAGGGGTGGAAGGGTGTTAGAGAGAAAGAAAGGGAGGGAGGAGGGAAGGGGAGGGAGCTGAGGACAAAAAAAAAAGCAAACAGATTGTAAGCCAGCACACGTAGGCTGACTGGGTGATTTTTTCTCTCCCTATCTGCCTCTCCTGCAGACAAACATCCAGCTCAAAGCAGAGAAGTCTTCTCCTCCAGCACCTCATTACTTCCTCTGTGTCCTCCCACTGTTTACCCATCATCCTCCAGCTTCTCCTCTCTCTCCTTCAAACTTTATCAAACTCAAACTTTGCTTATCCTCGATCAAAGCTGTGGAATCAACCTCTAATGTAAATAATTTGGGGAAACAACATACTCAGCAGTGTGCATGGATCACTTAGCTCTAAACCCATGGGGTCCCGTTTCCTCTGTCTGGGCGTGGGACCAAGCTATTTTTAGGAAAAACAGATCACACTGCTACTAGACCTCATAAATGCCACCGACGGCTTACAGGAAAGGGGTGCACTTGAATCTGGTTGCAACGATCCTTGTTTTGCTCTTTTGTTCATGATACTAAATTGTTGTTGTTGTTGGCAGGTTTGTGTGAGATTACGTTGCAACAGCCTAATTAGTCTCAGGTGTGTGTGTGTGTGTGTGTGTGTGTGTGTGTGTGTGCGTGCGCTGAAGCGTGGCCAAAAACAGGGAGTTATCACGTCTCCTCAGCTGTTACAGACAGGCATTAGTGCCGGGAGAACGTGCAGACTGTGATCAACTCACAGCAGAAATTTCCCGTTTGCATTAAGTAGCTCTTACCGTCACTGTTTTCAAATCAAGACCCCTCCCCGCCTAGCGTCTCCATGAATAAGTACATACTGCACCAGCTCACTCAATCAACATTCAAGATCCCGTTATCACAGATACACACACACACACACTCACACACACACACACATATTCCTCTAAATAACATTCACAGCAATGATGTTGACATGTATCTGCTTATAGAGACAGTGTGCACACAAACAAATCAAACAAACACAATGTTTTTTGGTGAAATCACTGTTTCCAAGATCAATTAAGAATGTTGGTTATTTCATAAGTGTGTTTAAGTTATTGGTTTTCTGCCAATTAGCACCTTTTTTGGGAATTAATCAAGAACAATTCATATTGAAAGTTTTACAGATTCACAGATATCTAAGACTAATCATTACATCCTTGTTCATTAACATAACAGCAGTCTGTTCTCAAGTAATTTATATAAATCTGAAAGTTTTTGATTTTTATTTTGTGAAGAAAAACATGTTGTGAATTAGCAGCATGTGTCTGCTTGGTTCTAAACTTGTTGCTTGTTAACTAGTGTAGTTTAAAGGTCCCATATTGTAAAAAGTGAGATTTTCATGTGTTTTTAATTTATTATAAATCAGTTTAAGTGCTATATAAATACTGTGAAAGTATCAAAAAGCTCAATCTACAGAGAAATGCACAGCCCATATTCAGACTCAATATGTGTATTATTGTTCAACGCATCGAACGCACTGAGTAGTAATTTATGTCATCACTTCCTGAGAGCCTCCTTGCCAGTTGGAGACGTGTAACCATGGTAACCTGTGCCAACCTCAGGTGACGAAAATGACGGTTTGTGAGAATCAAAGTCTGAATTAATTAAACAAATAGATATTATGCCTAGCAAAGTGGAATCTTATACTTAAATTAAAGCGTTATTGATGTTACAGAGCTGTGCGTCACGTCCGTTATGAACGTTGTCGTTACTGCCGCATTGCATTATGGGATATCTATGCCGCCGTAGTGTTGAGCGTTTGCATACTGTAATATTTCATCAGAAATAGTATGCAATTCATGTACTATTGGTTTCATACATACCAAAATATCTCACAAACTGTTTAGCGTACTAAATAGCACGTTGGCATGGAATTTCGGACGCAACCAAAGTCATCAGCTGACAGGAAGTAAACATGGACCCAAGCTGTTGCAATTCTGTTGAAATGTGCTAAAATGCAGCATTTCAGACAGAGGGTAAATACAGGCATATTCAGGCAGACAGTAGGAGGCAAATTTGAACACTACAACAGGTAAACATCTTCTAGTAGAAACACAAAATACAAGCATGAACCTTAAAATGAGCATAATATGGGATCTTTAAGTGCCTCCTTGTTAAGTGTTGCCATCATACAATTAAAGTATGAACTCATTAGGCTTTTAAACAGAAGAGTCTGCTGGGTGAATGTTATGCTATGATATGAGTCTCAGAGGTAAGAGATGTTGAGACCAATAACATCTCATCACATGATCCATCTACAATTATATCATCTGCTTTTCAGACTTCAAAGTAGGGCTGTCCTTGACCTCCACCAAAGAATTTCTTAGTCGACTAACACTCATTGATTTGTTGACTAATCGATTAGTTGATTTAATCGACAGATCTGTAAAATGTGAGTTTCTCCACAAAGAATCACACAAAAGCATCACTTTATATCTTGTGTTTACCAGAGATAAGCTCACAAGTTTCTTGAAAATAAGTCATTCAGCATAACAAAAGCATAAATAAAGGACTGAAGAGGGGACCTACTTCAAAGGGGATAAAAAATGTATTCAGCAAGCTGCACTCTCACTCAAATCCTTTTATATGCAAATGACTCATTAAAGGAAGTTTGATAAAAGACTATTGATGATTAGTTTATCCTGCTTGTTTGAACTGATTAATCAATCTCTGCATCACCGGCAGCAGTGTGGAGAGTACACTCCTCAGTAACACTGAGGATTAACGGGAACACAGATGTTACAGCTCAGCATGATCCTGCTGCTGTTCAAAAATAATACAGACACGCACACACACACGTCTCCATACACTGCACTCTGTTCTCTGGAACATCAGCCACTGTGTTCACTGAAACATACTGGAGCCACGATTACATCATCATGAGAGGTCCAGCTGGTGCAAAGGAGGGGTGAGATATAGACAGCACTACTGTGTGTGTGTGTGGGGAGGGGGTTGGGGGATGCATTAGACAATGATTAAGCTGTGTTTGGGGGGATTACACGCACAGTTTACAAACAAACACAGAATGGAATTTAAGGTGCATTTTGCTGAGATGGCACACAGGCAAGTATGTAACCTTGGACGCATGCACGCACGCACGCACCCATGCACGTACGTCATCTATGTGTGGTAGAGCTCTTCCTCCACATGCTCATTTCAATACACATGCACTCATAAACGTGCATGCCCACACACACTTTCTCTGAGTCCTTTTGCAACACAAAAAAGAAACTCATCAAGTAAAAGACTTAATCTGCTGCAAAATACAATCTACGCTAATGTTTATGTTGGCATAGGATCGACATGTCAGTGTTTTGAGACCTGACCTGCACACGTGAACTGTTTCAAAACTCTGCAGCTGTCACCTCCAACTATCTGATGTTGTGGGTACAACATGTTCTGGCGAAGGAGTCGTGTGTGTCATAACGGGCACGAAAGCTACAACGAGACACGCACTGACATACTGAGACACACAAAACAACAACACACTGAGATCAAGGGTTTGTGTGTTTCAGAATTAAACAGAGGTATGAAACAGAAGAAGTGTTTGTCCTGGAATCATTTTTTAACAACTCAGAATAAATCATTCATTAACCATTAATCTGTTTGATTACTTTTGCAAGTAACTGATTAATCATTCAGTTTATAAAATGTTGACAAAAAGTGTCCAATGATTCGAAGGTGACGTCTTATTTTGTATGACCAACAGCCCAAAACACAAATATATACAAAAGAGCAGAGAACATTTGAGAAGATGCAAACATCATATGTTTTGCACAGCAGGTATAAAATGGTGCAGGGATGACAAATTTGTGTAGACCAACCAGGAAGTTAGCATCGCCCTGGTTCCCTCGACAGAAAGCCAATGACATTTTTCCATTGGGTTTTGGATTATTGCAGAAAATAAGCTCCGTGGCAAACAAACGTTTATGATACTTGCACATTTTGTTCCGTAAAATAATCTCCACAAATGAACGCAATCGCCAGAAATAAAAAGCTAACGTTAAGACTATAAACAAACTGCACTATGGTCGCATGTGCGCGAGCATACACAACAAGGCTGTGAAGGTGGACGAGTCGGTGTGATGACGTTTAGTAGTCTCATTTAGCCACCTGTTAGCAACTTCCTTTTTAAAGACACGTAAAAGCTTCAAAATTCACGATTGATGTATTTTATGTTGTAGAACAAAAAGTTAAAATCTCTTCAGCTTGTGTAGTGAAGTACTAAAATGCTAACTCATTTCTGGGTTTGAGGACTCATTCTTGTAGCACTCTATACACTGAGTGTATGTATTTGGTATTTGAAAACGTTTTTTTTAAATGAGCCGAAGGTGAAGAGGTCACGACACACACAGAATCAGTCTAATAATTCATCTAACTAAGGAAGACAAAGATAGCCTGATGGTTACAATCATGTCTGTGTGATAACTTTAGTGACCAGCTGAGAGGCTGTTGGACTGGCCTCCTCTCAGAGCGGCGCCACGCCAGCTCCAGATGGCCGCTCAGTAGCACAGTGTGGCGGTGGTGGCAGAGCTGCAGCCTGAGCTGCTACTAAAATCCATCTGGGCTTCTTAGAAAGAGATTCACCATATTGGTGCAGCGCTGCATGATTGTGTTCAGTGGTGCTGGTCCAGGTTAAAACTGGAGATGAGCAGATGGAGAAGGTGACTTGTTTCTCTCTGCTCACACTGACAGCAACACCAAAACCTCAAATAGTACAAACTTTCCACAATGTTTTGAACAGCTGGCTGAGGAACTGCTGTATGTTTGTGGGAAGATCCCTTTTGCAAGAACTATAAAATCTCCCTTTGTCAAAAGTGAAATTGAATGTTTCTGTGGAACTGCAGATGAGTTTCTGTTCAACAAATCAGCTGTGAAAGTTTCACAAAGCACTGATGAGTAAGAGAGCAACAAGGTGTCATGAAGGTTAACAAACATCAGTGGTTAGAGCTTTTCCAAGTGCCTAGCCTTTTTGTTTGCCACTGCTTTTTGTTAAATTAAGAAGGAAGAAAATTAAGTAAAGAAGCCAAACCTTTCAAATTTTAAATGCTGACTAAACAAAAGCAGAACTTTGCCAAGATAATACAGTTCGAAACTTGCAAGATTACCATTCAAATCAGGAACTGTTTTAAAGAAAAGCACAAGTCTGAGCAGGCATTTGATGCTTGGCAGTTTGTGAAACTTCTGTTGACATATTTCAGTCAGTATTGAAAAAGTATTGAGATTCAATATCCAGCCTTTCCCTCAAGTCTGACTCTATTTTTCTCCAGTGGCTGATGCATGGACAGAGCAGATCCACTGTGTAAGAAGAGGAAGGAGGAGAACTGAAACAAAAATTCAATCTGACAGACAGAGGGAGGCTCATTCTGTAGGAGAGGAAAGGTGAACATGAACCTACCTGTGGAGGAGAAGGAAGGCCATCTTTTCTTGAAATGTCATTCCTGAAAAATCCAACAGAGAAACCATTTCAGCAAAAGAAACTTTGACTGATCAAAGGCAGTTTATCTTCCAGTCGGAAACCTCATGACGCACCACACAGTTTATACATACATATATGTGTATCTTTGCTGCCTGTCTTTATCAGATAAAGTGTGTGCTATAAACATCACAGCATGCCAAACAGATCTCTTAAGATAACAGGCAGAGCAGAGAGTGGCAGTAGCTTATCAACGCAAAACAAACATTCAGGTGCTACGACTAGGAAAAAGTAAAAGTGGTGAGAAAAAGAGATTCATTGTGTAATGACTTTAAAAAAATCCCCAAAAGGATCAGATCAAGTTTTTTGAAGAGCTTACCCTTTGTGAAATGTCTCCATGTGAATCGCTCCAGGTCTCTCACAAACACATTCTTTCAACTGGAAAGAGACGTTTCAAACATTAATTATCAACATAGCTGATTTTGTTTATGACAGTTTTTCCATCAAAATAGGACAAACTAAGTTGCATTAGCCTATCCAATGAAAAACCATGATTGCTTTTATGAACCTTTTTGGATTATCATCTTTAAACCCTTCATGTTTTTTTAGAGGTTTCTGGTGATATTCATTCAATATACCAAAAGTCTTGACAGTATGCTGGAATTTATAATAATCTTTATTTGTAGAGCACTTCTCAGAAACAGGAAACGAGGATTGCTTTTATGAACCTTTTTTGATGCTGAACCATAAAGACTGAAATCCTGCAAACAAAGTTTTTACTTCACTTTCGCTTCAGATTTCATGGAAATTCATCTGATAGTTGTTGAGACATTTCACTCAAAACCACAAATATGAACCTCAAAGTGGCGCTACAGTAAAAACTCACAGGATCACCAAATCCACAGGGATTAATCATCTGGAAACCATGAATGTCTGTACCAAATGTCATGGCACTAAATCCTGTAGTTGTTGAGATATTTCAGTCTGAACCAAAGTGGTAGACCAACTGATTGACACTGACATGCACAGAGATGCTAGCAGGGCTAAACACATCAAGTCACAGAGACTAGTGTGGCATGCTGTAATTTAAACATGAAATATATTGACTTTCATATCTTTCATAGCTGTATAAACCACACAAAATGTAATTGATTTATCAAAAAATCACATAAAACAAAAAAAATACTGTATATATGGCAGGCCTATTCAATTCATTTTTAGAAGGGCCAGATTTGAAAAACAGTGAAGAGCTAAGGGGCATTTATATTTCCTATCTGATCTGCAAAGCTAGGAATTTAAATGAGAAAACAATACACCTTTTTAATCTTTGCAAGTTGTTGTTTTAATAAATACAATGGCAGCGTCAATAGCATGAGTGGTAACGTTGATATACTGGAATAAACTCTCTTTTTTAAGATATTTTTTTCATATTTATAAATGATCAAAGGGCTGGTTTGAGGTTGGTAAAGGGATTAGGTCTGATATATGGTCTCATGCTGTGTTGCTGTACAACCCAAGATGTTTTCAGAGCTCCTAATTAAGCTCCCCCAGCTCTTGACATAACAAGCTCACATTCACAGACGCGGCTGTTCACACGGACAGACCTTCGCTAACATCAAACCTCTGTCGTCAGCCACTCAGCACCACAGTCGCTCGGCCAATCATGATCGTGCAAAATATCACATATAGAGGACCATAAGTGTGCCAAGGCATCAAGTGTCTGTGCTGTTACATAACGTGTTAGCAGGAGAATTCAGTCGAGTGTGAGAGTGTAAACTGAATTAATCTATTTTCATCGGCAGCTGAACTTTACATTAGCACACATAATTTATGAGCCAGTGTGAATAATAATAATCCAACTTGCTTTCATGCAGCTGCAGTGTAAGAAGAGTCAATGGAGACTGGATAATGTTACTGAAGGTTCACACCATGAACTCCTCGTGACTTTGACTGCTTTCACACACTCCTCATATACACTATACTATACCACTGCTGGCTACGACTCACTGCATCGTATCTTAGTTAGAAGGCGAGAGATAGCTGACTAAGTATTTTATCATCTGATCATACTGGTACTCTTAACCTGGATGATGCTGAGATGCAGCCGGAGATATAGGTACCAGTATGTATTAGAACTAAGGATTATTATCACTGATTAATCTACTGATTATGGACAATTATTCTATTGTTCTATATAATATCAGAAAAGTGATTTGGGTTTTATCAGACCAATAATACAAAACCCAAAGATGTTTAATTTAAAATGATACAATCACCAGAGAATATTTTTTGCTTGAAAACTGACTTTAATAATTAATCAATTATCAAAGTTGTTGCCAATTAATTACCTGCCAATTGACTAATTGATTAATCAGCCTAATCGTTTCAGGTCTAGCATGTATCGATACAACATCTACATTTTGGTACCGAAACTAAAAACAAGGAATGTAAATATTTCTTTTGAGAAAAGAAGCCAAACTTAAAAATGGTTAATGTGTTCTAAAAAGCCATACAATAACTTTGTCTAAAGAATATACAGTGTAAAATGGACAACGTTTTGATTTAAATCCTAAGCTTACTGATCAAAGAAAAAGTAAATAAGAGTACAAATCTAATGTCAACTTTAGGCTCGACAGCTTCCGTTCTATGGACACATGAAGTTCAGTTGGGACCAAAAACTAAGTCCTATTAATTTTATATCCCATTCCCAATATTGATGGTGGAGCAACAAATTTCTCGTGGTATCACCCAACCTTAGCAGAAGCTACTTCAGTACGGAAACTGAAGACAATAAAACCTTCAGAGGCTTTAGAAATAAACATTAAAGAAGTACTTTCGTGTATCTCAATCATTTCCCCTCTATTATACAAATACTGAGCACTCAACATTGTGTCCAGTACCCGCATGGCAACAGTAGACAAGTTGCTCTCTGGTGCAACATCTTCTTCTTTGGTAGATAAAAGCTGCAGCTGATTGCACACTAATAAGTGGCCCTTACATTTGCACTGCTTCTGGAAAAAGTGGTTGACAATCAGTGAGGCGTGGTGCATATTACAAGCCGCTGTACAATGAGAACCATTAGGCAGCTGTCCGCATTCAGTGATTCTTGTTCACTGCAACTGATAATTATTAAACTGTTGATACTGTTGGTGAGTAAAATTGGTTGCAACTTTAGAATTCACTACAATCTAAGGCAGTCATGATTTTGCTACAAACAACTGAAAGAAACAAGCTTTCTTAAGGTTATCTACTGACCTAAAACTGACCTATCACAGTGAGAGAAAAGATTAAAACAACAGAGACATGAGTGGGAGAGATGCTGCCAAGATGGTGACAAATCACAAAGATAGAAAGAGATGAGGAGAAAAGGCGTGATGACTCACTTCGTGGGCATCCTGGTTGTGTGTGTGCTGCACCAGCGTCGGGCTGTGTTTCGACTTCCTGGGTTTTGGGGTTCGCACGGCGTGACCACTCTGTCCTCCCTGTGAGTCCACGGTGCTGCTGCCCGCGACCTCCCCCACGCTGCCCGAGCTGCTCCCACTGCTCGACGGGATGTTCTCCTTGTTGGTGTGTGCTCGGCCGGGCGCAGCTCTGCTTTCAGACGGAAAAAAAGACAGAGAGGAAATGAGACATCTGCCTTTCATCTCGCTCTCTCTGTTGCACACTTTGGTCTTTATCAGCTTGACTTTGGGTGAAATGCTTCAGGAAACTAAATGCCAAGGTCATCCTGATAGCTCATTGACACGTGCTGTTTAGCTTTAGTGCTAATTCTATTTACTGTCCACGCTCTTATTGACATTTTCTGCCGTCTTTGGACTGATGCACTCCTCTAATCCATCTCTCAGACCCTAGTAGATCTCCATCAACAAGGATTAGCTTCTTACTGCGATGACTCCAGTTGTTATGAGCGTGCTATGCCTCAGTGGACAAGTTGAAACCTTACGAATGTTTACTATTACCAAAAGCACCAACTGGAAGCAGTAGCACTGCAGTGAGGCACTGAGGTCAGGCTTTAGTAATGAATGTCATCTTAATGTGCATTTACTGCACAGTAATATTAAAATATATTCATCTTAGTCGCTTCAATATTTCAACCTGTTTTCTAGAGGAATTAACTTGTATCACTCTTATTTGCTGGAGGATTTGTTGTCTTTTCTACATTTATAAATAATTAAATACACCTCGAGAGGTTTTATATCTATAATTTATTATGCTGAGTCACTCAACTGCCCTGAACTCAATTTAATAATTGGTAAATTATTCACCTGTATATATTTATTTCCCATTATTTATAATTAGTTTTGTCTTAATGTATTTGTTTATCTTTTGATGTGGAAGTCATCCAGTCATGTGGTTTAATATAATGGTGGGTGACTGGGAGGGTTGAATGGTTCTGTTGTTTTGAGTGGATGGGTAATAAAAAGAAAATGTGAAGGTGCATGTACATGTTTTTTAATATACATGTTTCCAATATAAATACTTTTAAAATATACATTTTTCTAGTGTCTGTTTCTTGAAATAAGAATTTTTTTGATTTACATCAGAAAAAAAAATTGAATTATTTTCACTGTACTAGCAGATTTCTGCACTTTTATTATAATAAAATAAGACTCTAAAGTAGCAATCCTTAAGATTTTAGTTCTGGTTGATTTAGAATTTCTATTTGAGTGAAATCAATGTAACTGTACTCAGAGTTTATCAGTCTGGAGTTTTTTTTGTTGATACATGGGCTTCAAGTTTTCAGAACTGTGTGCATAGTTTTTGTTTGTATATAATGGAGGAAAACTGTAATTTTCCTGGAATGTCTCCACAGACACCCATTTCATTATAATAATAATAATACTGCAAATACATAAATATTGTAATACTTTCATCAGTGGGCTATAGACTCAATCATCATTGTGTTACCTCATTTTGCTATAGATAGTGACTTAACAGACATTCATTTAAATGAAAATCTTTGAAATTGCCACTTTAAGGACACAATTACAGACAAAGTTATGTTATGAAGTTATGTGTGTGTGAAGTGATGAGAACAAGACTTTTGCAGTGCACTTTAGTGTTGCTACTAAAGACAAACCGTCACCAATCTGATGCTGGTACCATCAACTACCAACGTCATGACGATGACAGACTCATTGTACCTGTTTCTTTCTTTGTGTCTCAGCCCCTCCTCCTGTTGCTCTCTCTGGTGTCGGCGTCTCTGTCGGGCAGTTTGCGTCGCCCTTGGAGATGGTGGATGTGGAGTTAACTCGCAGTCCGCTGAACTTTGATCCCCTACATGGTTTAGGTCGAAGAGGTGCTGCTCCACTGCTGAACGAATCGTCCTGTCCAGATAACTTAAGGACAATAAAAAAAATTATAACACTTTCATAATAAGTCGAATTTAAGAAATGATCTCTAAATAAACTATGGCTACAGTAATAAAGTCCACTTACTTTACCACATCTGGTGTGCAGTGGATGGGGGAGAGGTGGTTACTGAAAGAAAAACAAGAGGGGAAGAAGAGTTAGAGCTACAGAAACAGGTGGTCACAACAGGTCACTGAGCAACGCTGAAAATCCCCCGGGCTCTGGTTCTGGCCCTAGGTGATCGAGGCATCTAGTGTGCATGAGTGAGTGTTAACTTCAGCTGTGTTCAGAGCATAAGTAGGTCCTCTGAGAGCAAAGTGGTTGGCTTCTATGACTACCGGTAAGTCTTACAGTAGAGTATATAATCAGTACTCTCCATACTGATCTCTGGCTTCTTTTACATCTTTCTTTTTTTGTCGTTCTCCCTCTCTCCTTTTCTCAAATCACACAGGCATGTAATCTACAGGAAAAAGTAATAAGTAAATGATAGGTGATATACTATTTATATCATTCAATTCAATATATCTACATGTAGCTCTAAAGATATTGAATTGCTATTACAGTCAGATGGCAGCATCGAACAACTAGTAACATGATAACTGAACAGTTTGGTTTGTTATTGAAGATGCAACTGAGCTTCTACTACAATTAAGGACTTTTCTCATTAACTAACTCAAAGAGCCATTTACTTTGCTGTAGAGGATGTTATTGAGGGGTGCGACTCACCAGAGGCCCCACTATATGATATTATCACGATACTTAAGTCATGATATGATTTTATTGTGATTTTAAACATTTTGCGATAAAATATTTTACGATATATTGTGATTTATAACATTTTTTTAAACTGCAGTTTGTCAACATCTGGTTTATCTAATAAGGTACAGTTTTCACTCTGTTCATCTCAGAGTTTTCATCCAGATATCTTGAGGTCAGAGGTCAAGGGACCCCTTTGAAAATGGCCATGCCAGTTTTTCCTTGTCATAATTTAGCGTAACTTTGGAGTGTTATTTAGCATTCTTGCCAACAAGCTAACATGACATGGTTGGTACCAATCGATTCTTTAGATTTTCTAGATTCGAATGTTACCAGTATCTTCAGACTGAGCCCGCTAAAGCCTGTCTTAAAGACAGTAATGTTAGTCGGGATTGAGGGTCTCAGAGGGTTTTAAAACCATAATTACCAATTCGCCAAAATTTACCGTTACTTTGGAGCGCTTTGAGCACCTCATCATTTCAATTAAGATAAAACAGATTTTTTTGTTTTTTTTTAATAGTTGATAGATAAAAATTTGTGAAAGATTTTTGAATTTCTTTTTTCATTTTTGCACCAATCTTCATCTTCACTCCTCAAAAAGCCTGTACAGCTTCCACCAACCGATAGATGTCATGTCTGCTTTTCCTGGAGTACAGCACGTATAGTATATGTATAGGGGTGACCTGAAGAGATCTTCCATAAACAGTGGTGTTGACAGTAATAGCACAGCTTTCCACAGTACGTGCACTGATAAAGGGAGTGATAATAATAGAGTGATGGTACTCTGTGAAGGTGACTGGACATGCATTGACATAGGATAGTGAATCAGATGAATAGGTGACACGCCCCGGCCCTGTGATACCGGATGATCCTTTTGCTGAGCTTAACAAATTCAAATCATAAACATGGGGCTGTAAATGTCTGGTGCTTTTTAGTGGCAGTTTTAACATCTGTGCTCATGACTAGAAAGATCCTTCACTTTCAGCTTAGTTTCATTTATTCAGATAGTTGGGATGTAAAGAGGACAGACAGAAGAGTGAAAGTTAGGTCAGCTAAGGCTCACAGGTGCTCCAGAGGCAGCAGACTAAACCACTCAGTTATCTCAGAGCACAGCAGGAAAAATATTACCCCACTACCTAATAATAGACTTGGCACTGAACGCAACAGGTTAAAGCAACAGAAAACGGTCTAATGGCTTACTAGTGCTGACCTAACCTTAGACCTTAATGCCTGCAAATGTCAGAAGTGTGAATCCATCAAGTGCAGTGGACACTTTTAGCCCTGAAATATGACAGAAGTTTCAAGATCTGTCAAAAACCTTTTAGAGACCGTCCTCTATGCTGCAGTCTGCTCTTGATATAAAAGTGGTGAGAGGCGGGTCAATTATATAACTGGAATATGTGCCAGGGTAAGATGGTTATCAGACCTTGAGAAATGTACCCTGCCCTATGTTGCAATTTTAGCACCAACACTGTGACGGTTTAAAGTAGTGGTTCCCAACCTTATTGGTTTGTGACCGTTTAAAACAAAGCACTGTCTGCTTGTGACTCCTCATCCCACGTTCCTTTGTGTGGACTGTTGTGAGCAACAGAAGAATGATTTTTACTTAGCAGAATGTTTAATTAAAATTATTTTTAGTATCATTATCACTATTTCACTTGAATGTTGAAGTACATTTACATGTATCTGTAGACATGTGTATTTTTTTCCTCTTCCTTTCTTTTAAAATGGAAAACCTTATATTAGGGCTGTCAGAGTTAACGCGATAATAACAAGATAATTAATTTGCATCAGTGATAATTGATCATTAACGGCAATATAACTTCTTTAACGCATTAACGCAACTTGTGATTTTTAGGTTGTAGCGGGCTCAGTTTTAAAGCTAGAGTAAAGACACTGGCATTATATGAGACTAGAAAACCCAAGGAACCCATTTATACTAACCATGTCATACTAGCATAAGGCTAAATAAGGCTCCAAACCTGAGCTAAAATTTGGCGAGGAAAAACTGGCATGGCCATTTTCAAAAGGGTCTCTTGACCTCTGACCTCAAGAAGTGAACAGCTAAAAAATGTGTGATTAATTTGCGATTAATCACGATTGACTATGCACAATCATGCGATTAATTACGATTAAATATTTTAATCAGTTGACAGCCCTACTTTATATATCTAACATATTGGAATTGCACTGTAAATTAAGCACCATCTGTTTTTCAATGAAACAAATCCTTACAAAAAATTATTTATAGAGTGGTACATGTAGCAATATTTCATGAGAAAAGAGCAGAAAGAAAGAAAAGTCAATGTGGACAATTTTATATTAAATTTTCCATAACTTTGATCATCTTGTGACCCCTGAGATTTATCTTGGGACCCTATCAGAGAACCGGCCTCCTTGTTGGTTTAAGACAGGATTATTTGTTCAAGTATATTGAGAACTACTGACAGTCAAATTCTTTGTATGTGTCCACACAATTGGTTGATACATTTGACTCTGATAAAAATGTCAAAAGCAAATGGATTCTTTGGACCATTTTTACATTTTTGAACCATTTCCTCTCCTTAAATCACTGTATTGAAACTCGATTTGTGGGAAAAAGTTCTCAGAAATGAAGAGTGAAGTCTTATTACAAAAACTCCATATATGGTGTTTTGGACTGTAGATAAGTTTCATGACATCCTGAAATACACAAACTCAATTCAGGTTCAAATCTACTATCCATGTTGGTCCATAATGTGAAATAAGCTTTCTTATACAACTGCTAGTGCTGCATTTAGGATGTTAAACAGCTGAACACGACTGCCTGTCAAATGTGAGTCATTTGGTCATAAAATATCTTGCAGCAGCTATCATCGTCCCAAATAGTCTGTGGGTTGGCACAATATGGACAACGTAAGACAATTTGGTAAATCACCAAAGGAAGACATCGCTGTCTAGAAAGAATTTTGCACCACCGACGTAGTTTAACTAAAGATGCAACAGTGTGAAACCACTCTGGTATGAAACAGGATTGTGGCCCGGTGTGCAATAATGACACTCTGAGTCATGAACTAAAGACCATAAGGCAAGAGGGATGAGTCATTGCATCAGAAACGTAACGAGAATATCACCAGCATAATATGAGTGAGCCAAGCCAGCAATCATTTTTTAAACACATATATTCTAAAAACATAAAATCATACCACCAACAACAGTCAAATGTTTGATCAGGAACTGATCGGCTGGTGATCATTGTGTAATTTCATTCCCCAGCTGTAAGATCTTTATGACAGCTATAAAGTTCTGGAAATCAAATACCTCTAGAGTCACTCCCTGCCTTTCTATTGTCATTCTGTAACTACAACATGAGTGTTTGATCTTGAAACAAACTTACTACTGTTTGTTTAAGTTATAGGGATGATAATGATTCAACTTTAACCCTGAAGAGGGATAAAAGTTATATAAGAATAACAGTTGTTTGATCAAGGTCTACTGCAGTCACTTGTGAAAGAGCAAACATGAACTTGGATTAAGGGCGATGCAGTGAGGACTAGCATGAAGGTTTACACAACAGAAATCACACACATAGGCAAGGCAAGTTTATCTATAGCACCTTTCAACAACAAGGTATTTTAAAGTGCTTTAAATAAGACAGAGAGGCATTAAGAAAAGATATAAAAAGCCAGAAAAAAGCTAGTGGGAGCATTTAGATGTTGAACAGAAGAGGCACGAGAATGGAGCCCTGGAGAACTCCATATGTCGTTTTTATATGCTCAGATGTATAATTACCAATCGACACAACTGTCCCTCAAATGGGATTCAAACAAGTTTAGCACCGTCCCAGAAAGTCCTCGTCTAGTAATATGTTGTGGTTGTCCATGTTGAATAATGATACTAAGACTGAAACTTTTCCACTGTCTGTGTTTTAGTGGATATCATTCAAGACCTTAACAAGAGTGGTGTGGTCGAAATCCTGACTGGGAAAACATCAAAACAATTGTTTAGGGCCAAGAAGGTGTTACGTCAAATTCACACCAGGCAGCGACGAAGTGCGGTTCACCGCAATAATTATATTTTTCTGCGACCGGGAGGTGTATTCATGTGTTTCAGGCGGGAAGAAATTCTTTGTAACATGTCACAGGAGTCACAGGATCGTTTACTGATTGGCTGTGGGTAGCCCCACTTTGCCGCTAAAAGTTAAACTTTTCCCAACTTTTGTTTGGCCGCACTTCGCCACATAATCAAACTCGCTGAGCTCAGGAGCGGCTACCGCAGCTTTTCATAGACACTACATGGCAGCTCACTGCAGGCTGCATTTCGCCGCTTCTCTGGTGTGAATTCAGTGTTAGGCTGTTGAAAAACAGCTTTATTCTTTTTTAAGAGTGATTTAATAACTGCAGTTTTCAGGGCCTGTGGGAAATGGCCAGAGAGAAGAGAAGTGTTGACAGTTTGCAGAAGATCTGATGCCATGCAGTTAAAAACTTTTTTTTAGCCTGTAGGGAGGAGGTCATGGCAGCAGGAGGAGGATTTCTATATCATCTAATCATTATCTATAAGATCAGGAAAACAGGAATAGGAACGCGAGGTCCAGAAGAAGAGCCTACTCCTGGGCGTTGGTGGGGGCCACTGTATGAGACAGTATGTCCATGCCCAAAAGGAGAAAGATTAAGAGGCATACTGGGTGTTGTAGAAGTGGGACAGGGACCTTGTCTGTCCTAAGCATCTTCTCTCCTGTTTGCGCTGATGCCAGGCAGATTTGCTTGGCGTTGATTTGAATAGAAGTGATATGAGATGCTGCAGTGCAGCTTAGTGGCATCCATTAACATCATATCCAGTTAATCTCTGATTGTAGTTTGTTCAAGTGGAGGTTGGAGGACACTGATGAGGAAAACATTTGGTGACCTTGTTGGTCTTATCAGTCTCGTCAGGAGAGAGCTGTTCTCTCGTTTTGTCGTCTTTGTTATCACCAAGGTTGGTGTTACAGAACGTGGTTGTTGGGGCGGAGGCAGATGACATGGCGATGACCAGGGGGTGAATTTAATGCCAGCGTTAACCAGCGTTTCCATTTTATCAGTTAATCCCAAAAGGGGTGAGGCAAGGGAATGAAGGCAGGAGGAATGAAGAGATGCTGACATTGAGGCTGTGATGTTTTGTCTTCGTGGAGCTGAGGCAGCAGGTATGTCCGGGTGCGTAATATTAGGTCTGGCCGATGGGTGTTGCAGACGGAATCAAAAATGGTCCATTAGTGCTTGAACTCCTGATCTGCTGAATGGAGGACATCTGCCCTGAAAAGATGCCTTCGTCCCCAGAACAGATTGAAGTAGTTACAGTTGATCCCTTTCAGACCGCAGATTTGGCAGGTCGGTCCCCTTGTAGACATTGGCAGTGGTCCACTAATAAAAACCTGGGCTTCCAGTTTGTCCAGATAATTGACTGACTGCTCTCTGTAAACATCACTGGCTCCCACATGCAGAGTAATGCAGTACATTTTAAACGTCTCGCCACTTGTTTTTCTAATAGTACCGTCTCCCACAACCAGAGTTACAGGTTGAATCGTCTCTTTAGATGTTTTTTTCACTTCTGTTGGCACTCTTCATAATACTTCCATGTCCAAACTTATCAGTAATCGTGTCCACTTCTGTCTCATGGAGATTTATTAATGGTTTAAACCGGTTTTCCAGCTGTAATGTCAGGGTTGACTGGGGTCTGTGTTTATGCCCACCTTTGGCTGTCTGCCAGATGTCCGGGGTCAAAGTTGGCTGAGCTGAATCCATAAATTTTGCCCTCTGTGGGAGTACAGTCTTGCACTCATCTTTCGGTTTGGCACCCAGATTATCCCAGTAGGTAGAAATCCTATTTACAGCACATGAATCCACTAGTTTCATTTCAGTGAGTCTCAGAAAAGTTATGGTGCATAGCTTTCCACTTAAATCTTGTTGAGTTGAATTCTAAGGAACTAACTAACTCAGTGAACTCACCAGTCTTGTCGTCATCGTGAGGTTTCAAAAGAACCATCCGAGACTCCAGGAAGTCAACTGCTCTCGGTCAGGAAATAGTCTGGCACATAATCCCCCGTAAAACCACAAATGTTTATTTTCCCCTTTGGATAGAGCCAGACTGGTTCTCCCTGTCTCCAGCCTTTGTGCTGAGTTAAGTTAAGCTAAGCGAAGCGTCTCCTGGCAGCACGTTTATATTTAATATGAGAGTGGTATCAATCTTCTCATCTAACTCTCGGCAAGAAAGCGAATAACAGAAGAATAAACACATATTTCCCAAAATGTTGCACTATTCCTTTAAGAAATATAATGAATCCGTTCAACTTCTTTGACTCAAAATATGATTTTTGAATTTGTGACAATTTACAAGTCAGCAGCTGTTTTTTCGTATTCAGTTTGATGGGTCTGTAAGATTTACTGAACTGTTAAAGGATAACTTTGGTATTTTTCAACCCTATTTTCCCATGTTTTTGTGTCTAAGTCACTAATGGGGAAAACAAATCTTGAAATTAGTCCAATATTGAATGAGAACGCTGCAGCCGCTAAACAAGCTGTAATGTAATCATTTGGGGCAACCTGGCACCATCAGTTTACGTCCACTGAAAGTGCTTGTTTTTGCCACTGCAGGGTCAGATTGTTATTTTAAGTGTTTATAAGTGTTTATTACGGAAAGGACCCTACAGAGAATTAATACCTTTTTCTTACCTTTCACTTGATTTGGTCTGTTTGTTATTGTGTGTGTCTTGCTCTGAGTCATATGACACAATAACAAACAGAAAGCGAAAGATAAGAAAAATGTGTTTGCAGCGTTCTCCCTCAATAATGGACCAATTTCAAAAAGTGTTGTCCAAATAAGTCACATAGACACAAAAACATGGGAAAATAGGGTCCAGTTGAAAAGTGAAAAGTTATCCTTTAAGTCAGGTCTGTGATGAAATGATAGGTCTGGCAGTTTAATTGTGTAATTGTGCTATTTGTGTTTCACAGAGTGTGATTTTAAAAAGCCAGCAGTGCAAGTCTTTGTTTTACAAGAGCTTAAAGTTAGCTTCATATAATTGCTTCATTGAGGACCTTTTAACAAAAAAACTGCTACGCAAATAATAGTAAGAACAAAATAATATCTTTCTCTAGTTGTGTCTGAGTTGGGGTTTTAAAGTCAAGTGTTGTTTAAGGCATGAAAAGCAGGGAGGAAACAACTCCAAAGCCTCTAAAGCAGAAGATAATGCCAGTTAAATCCCCCACACTGTGTACCCACGGGCGTCCATTCAGGTAATCCAGTATTACACCACAGTCAGATATTAGCCAGGACCTTTAGAGTCTCTGGTCAACACACACAAGAAAATGATGCTGAGCTATGATGCATTTTGACTGGGCTGAGGTTAAGCTTCCATGTGGCAGCCTGAGAGAGTGTATGTGAAGGAATGCATGTAGACCTCAGAAGACAGAGAGAGAGAAAGTCTGCATGGTGTGTGCGTGTGTGACAAAGTACAAGTAGGCCATGGAGTGAGTCATTAGTGAACGTGAGCAAGTGAGTGGCTGAGAGACACAGAGGGAGGTGAAGTGTCAAGTGTCAACAGACATTCGTCTTAGTCACTCATATGACACAGACTGGGGCTGCAACTAGCAATTGATCTACAAAAAAAAAAATTCAGCTAATTGATTGACCTTTTAGTGTGTAAAAGAGCCCATGACAACATCTTCAGAGAGCTCATTATGCCCAACAAATACTCCAAAACTCACAAACATTGAGTTTACAATTACATAAAACCAAGCAATGCAGCATATCCTCACATTTGAGAAGCTAAAAAAGCAAATATTTAGTCTTGCTAGCAGCGCGACTCCATAAATGACAATGTCGGTCTGTTGGTCATTCCACCACCTTAGTCCAGTCTCAAATATCCCAACAACTATTGGTACTGTACAGACGTTCATGGCCCCCAGGGAATAAAGCCTGTTGACCTTGCAGACCCTCTGGCTTTTCCTCTAGTGCCACCATGAGATCGACATTTTAGTTTTTTAGTGAAATAACCCAACAACTACTGGGTGGATTGCCATGAAATTTTGTAGACATTTTGTCCCACTGAGAATTAATTGGAATAACTTTGTGGATCCTCTGACTAGCGCCACCATCAGGTCAACATTTGAATTTGCCGAGTACTTTGCTTTATGAGCAACTACATGCGAAACATATGTCATTCCTATCAGCCTCAGCTGCACTTTGTGTTTAATGCTTATCAGCGAATGTGAGCATGTTGTGATAAACTAAGATGATGAAAATGGTAAATATATAAATATAAATATCACCTTCTAAACATCAGTAACATTGTGAGCATGTTAAGCTACCTGTATGCTTAACTTTGGAAATCCCCTCCCCTCACCTCTTTCAAATATCAGGTGTATACATATGTTTATAACATTCTTGGTGCATGTCTAATAATGAATTATAGAGACCTGTGAATGAATGGGACTTCATGTGACTTGCAAAATGTGAGCAGTTTTGTAAAATGTCATCTTGAGTTTACTGAGTACAGAGATTATGTAATGCATACAAAAAGATTATATATCCCATACCAGTAAAACAGGTTATTGTTATGTATTAAATACTACACACACTGTACACATATCTGACTCAATGACTGACCACATGTTTAGGAGTTGGATTAGTGTACTAGTTGAGACCTTTGTCCTTTTGTCATGGATAAAAAGAATTTGTGTTTTATTACATTTAACCAAGAGACAAAATGTTCCAGTTCAAAGATATATATTTTGTTATCCAGGTTTCCTGCTGCTAGAAGACAATTTTTAAAAAGCTACAAAAGTGTTATTATCTGTATTAAAGACCTTAAAGTACATGTTGTTACGAGATTTAATCAGACTATGCTAATTTTAAGAATGTTCAAGCTCGGCTGTCCAATTCATATAAAATATGAATCATAAAGTGTATCTAAAGTCCTGCGTCTTTTCAGTTCTTTTTAAAGAAAAACAATAAAAAAGCTTGAGCACACAAACAGCCGCCCTGAAGCCATATCAGCTCTAAGGTCATATAAGCAAACAACCCTTCAGTCAAAATGTGCCAACTCCAAATGACTAACTGAAGAACGAGCCGTTAACACTGGCTGGACAAGCTGCAGCGTTTTTAAGGCTTTAGGTCCACATACGCTACACTGAACATACACTGAAGGCTAAATGGGAAACAATGTCAGTAGGGTCATTGATTATTAACAGGTGGTTATCATGTAGGTGTGGCCCGTCTGTACTGAAACGTTTTCACTTGCACGTGCAACAACATGTGGTTGCATTGACGCAACTTGCTGCTATTCAATCTTTTGGAGGTTGTAGCGGGCTCAGTTTTAAGGTTTCTGGACAATATTTGTCCTGTTTTGTGTTGTAAATTGATTTCCAATAATAAATATATACATACGTTTGCATAAAACAAGCATATTTGCCCACTCCTATGTCGATAAGAGTATTAAATACTTGATCATCTCCCTTTAAGCTACATTTTGAACAGATACAAAATGTGTGATTAACTTGCAATTAATCTTGATTAACTATGAACAATCATAGGATTAATTGCGATTAAATATTTTAATCGATTTACAGCCCTAATTAAATAAATTAAAAATATATCAAATATTGGTTTGATGTAATCAGATATTATTAAGGCTGGAACTAACAATTATTTTTTATTATCGATTAATTACGAATTATTTTTTTTATCATTTTTTATTTATTAATCTTTAGTCTATAAAATGGCAAAAAACACTGAAAAATGCCAATTGCAAAACCCAAATATATTCAGTTTACAATGATACAAAAAAAGGCTTTTTTTCACTATTTTTGCTTGAAAAATGCTTGAAAAGATTACCAAAATAGTTGCAGACAAATTCTTCTTACACTGTTCAGCAATGATCTAAACCATCACATAATTCTGTCTTCACCCACAGGTGTCTTTTGCTTGGGTGGTGTGTCTGAAACCACAATAACCAAAACAGTGGTGAGAAAACTGTTGCATGTGCACGCCGCCCTGCTCTCCCTCTAACTGGTGGCTCCATTGTTTCCGATGATAATGCACTAAGGCAGCACGGAGCCACTTCCCCCACTCCTCCAGCCCAAAACAACACACTCTCATCCAGTTCTGCCAGCTTTTTGACACAAAGCAAGAAGGCCTACCTCATGTAGAAAGGAGATATTGGCCTATCTTCTTCTTGGGAGCTGAAATATAAAAACAAACACACATAATTAATTAGCTTGCAGGATGTGGCTATGAAGAGTGCTACGGCATAAAAACATGAAGCCCCCCCTCTCCTCATCACTACATGTCACTGGGGCTGAAAATAGGAGCATACGGCTGGCTTTTGTGTGCAGAATAATAGCCATGCAGTGCAACAGATCAGTGCCTTTGTGCAACTTGTCTCTGGTAATTATTATGAACCAAAAGAGAAATGAGTGCTGCTGTAAAATATAGGCTCGTTGCTGCCACTGGATGTATGCCAGCGACACATGATGAAATTATGCAACGATAAGAGGAACTCGATGTTGGCACTAAATGTTGAGGTTGCTTAACATTTTCATATCCTGGCACTTACAATCTGAAAATTTCATAATCACCTAGTGTTGTTTGCCTAAGCAGAGCTGAATACGGTATTATCTTCTCTAAAGTCAAAGCAGGAACAAAAACACTGCAACCAAATCTGAACTCTAAGACCTCATAACACATAAATAAGTGTCAAATAAAGGCTGTCTTTATATATATATTTTTATTTCATTCAGTATGAGCCCTTTATTTACTGTTAAATGTACTGGTGTTTTGCTACAATGAAGTTATGTGATTTTATATTTTTTCACATGATATGGCCGTCTGTAAAAAAGCTAAGTGATGAGTGAGAGTGGTGTGAAAATGGTTGGTAAACACTGCTTTATTTCATGTACGTATCATAATAACAGCTTATATATCCGCAGTACTCTGTCTTCCGGTTTCCCTTTTTGGAATGACGAATACAGACTACCGCGAGTTATTTCATCTCACGCAGGCACAGAACGTACGTGGTAGTTGGTTGTTGGCTGTAGTATTTGCGGTGTGTAAAAGTGCAACTCTTTGGCCAAGGCAATTGACGTGAAGAGACGCAACAGGCGGCCTGCTAGTTCTCTAATGTCAGTTTGGTGTGTCTGGGCCTTTGAGCATATTAGACGTTAGTCTTCACAGTTAATGGTGATTTTTCGACATGACACAGAAGGAAAAGCACAGGTGTAAATTATAAAAATAACGATGGCTGAATTACATTTAGCTGTTTCAGTTTTAGTGTTCTGGTATTGTGCATGCTGGCTCAGTGTCACACTGTCATGATTTACTGGGACACTTGAATAGAACAGATCCATCGTTAATGTTATTAGTAACACTTGTGATTTTCCTACTCTGACAAGTCAAAATGTCTGATGAGATAACTGTATATATTTTCTCTGTAAAAGACACAACAATGTGACTATTCATCACTTTAAACCCCTAATGGGACTTTATTTGGATGTTCACATGTGACAAGCGAACACGTGTCGAGACAACATGAATTCTAACAATGTTCTCAATTTACAATTATGCAACAGAGAGGATTTGGATAAAAGGTCAGGTTAAAAAAAATGTTGATAAACCAGGCACAGCAGGTATGACATTTTTTGACATAACGACTGCTCAACTGAGTATATATTAGTGGTTCAACAAGCCCACAGTTTGGTTTTGCATCACTAGTATTTAGGATTAGACAGAATGATAGTGACGCTCATCAATACGGCTGAAACAATTAGCCAATTTAGTCCACTGACAGAGAAATAATCAGCAGCTATTTTGATATATGATTAATTAATTTGACTTTAAAAAAAAAAAGCCAAAAATACAGTTGTTCCACCTTCTCACTGTGATAATTTGCTACTTTTCTCTGTTTTATAAAATTGTAAACTGAATATAGTTTTGGACTGTTGGTTGGACAAAACAGGCAGAGGAGAGGTGACATCACGTTGTGTTTTAGAAAATTGTGATGGGCATTTGTCACAGCTTTCAGACATTTTAAAGAACAAATCAAAAAAAGATGAATCCAAAAAATAATCTGCAGATTAATAGATAATAAAATGCTCATAAATTGCAGCCCTTTGTATTAATTGCAGAGTGGTTTATATCCAATTAAATAAATCCAATCCAATAAATAATGATTGACTAACAGTAATAAATATATAAATAAAGCAAGATTTCTTTTTGTTCTTATCTCTACTGTAATTCAAGTTTCCTGTATATTATACATATCTCAGCAGAAGCCAAAATCAGCAGTCACCCAATACTGTTGATATCCAATAAAGCAGCAAGAATATTCTGTTTTGCTGGTTTGTTTGATGTCTTAAAGAGGGACAGAAAACAGACAACATCAAACTGAAACAATTTCAAATATGAGATAACTTTGCCGACTGTGCCAGTGAACAATAGGTTGTAAACATGTTGAGTCTCAGATGTTCTGAAACACAGGAGAAAGAGTTGTTATTGAGCACACCATTCCGTGAATGTTTGATTCTTGGGTGTGTTTTGGTACGTGGCGTGCCGTCACGTGGCTTACTGTAAGGGGCCTGCTGTGTTGACGGGAGGGGGAAACCACTTTGGCCATTCGGGCAGCACCTCGACAAGTTCAAAACAAAGGATTTAGGTTTCAAGTCAGACAGGAATCAAAATGGGCCAAAGTTTGTTCCAAAGTCTTCTCAAAATGACACAAAGTAAGGAAATGTGCATTGTGTTCCTCTGGCATTGTTTTAGAGGCAGGTGTGGTTCACCACACACATTTCCACATTCTTCTAGCGCCTCAGAGGTGAATGTTTTTTCTCCCCTTTCGCCATGTTCTTAACTGGTGTTACACAGTCTGGCAAGCGTATTAAAATAATATGTGCCGTCACCGCCGCCGTGAATTGCAAAAGCGGAAATCCTGCTTACCCACTACCTTACTGAAGGGATAACAGAAAGCTTTGGAGGGGTACTCGGAAAAGGCCTGATCCCTCTGGGGCCAATGGAAAACTACCGATGACAAGTTGGTCATTCTGGACACGCTCGACATTTAAAAAAAAATGTGTAGACAAAGGTAGTCTGGCTTAGCAGATGCTGGTCACTTGAATAATCCTCCAGTCATATTTGGCAGAGTCCCTCTCCTTCCACTCCCTTACCTTTACCAAAACCCTTCTACAACAAACAACAACAACAACACTGAAGTCTAATTAAAGCTCTTAATGTGAACAACATGTTTCACAAAACTATTTTGGAGTTGCTATCACAATGTCTTTAGCTCGATGCTGCCAATTACAGTTGTGATTAGTTGTTTAATAAAAAAAATGTACGCTCAAAAATAGGTTAAGTGAAGCTGTTCCTTGAGCTGGTGCTGCAAAACAAAAAGTGGAAAATAATCTGACTAGGAAAGATCACAACAAAGGCAGATCCAAAATGCATAAGCTCTATAGTGGAGTTTTTTTCAATTAACTATATTGAATAATAAAGAGTCCCGTTGTGTCTCAGCACCTCTGTTCAGTCTCCAGTCCATTCAGGACCCCCAAACCATCAGTTTTTAGACGGGTGCTGGACATTCTTCGAATACCTCAGAGCACAAACTGTATGGTGGTCAAGACCTAAAGTATTTGTCAGATAAGCCTGGCTAAGCTATGCTTGGTATATGCTCATTCGTTCAGAGAAAATGGCGTTAAAGCAAAACAGAGCCATCACGCTTCAGGTTTTAAACTGAGGCATAGCTAGACCCGATATAACGATTTAGAGATGAAATATGATCAGTTCTCACAAGTATCAAGTCTATATCATGACCATAACCGTTGCTGCACCCTGTTGGTGTTAAAAGCAAAATGGCACATAGAAAAACAGCATGTTTGATTCTAGAGTACCAGTGAGAGTTTACAGACCTGATTTGGGTCATAGCAGCGTGCTTCAAACCAAATACCTGAAATCAACTCACCTAAAGTAGTGTTGCATGAAAAGTGTAGCATCAGCACAATGTTAGCAGTGGCTAAAAAACATTACACATACTTAAAGTTTGGGTTGTATCTAACAATCATCTTCATATCAATTAATCTATTTCATTTTTTTGACTAGTCGTTTTGTCAGAAAATATTAAAAAGTGCCTGTCTCACATTTGAGAAACTAGAAAATGGGGAATTTTTTGGCATTTAGGCTTGAAAAGTTAAAGGATTATCAAAATTGTTGCAGAATCCTTCTTTGTCTGTCAACTAATCGAGTAATAGTAAAAATACATAAATGATTTTGACGACTGTCTTTTGAGCACCTGCAGTCATGCTTTCCCCTCACTATCAGACCAGGTATCTGACTTTCTGTCAGGTCTGTCACTGAACTTGAACATCAAACTTCGTATCTAGAACGTTTTGCCATGTACCAAAGAGGCTCCCGAATGGTGGGGAGTGTCAGGCATGAGAAAACTGAAGAAGCCTCTTGGATGATATGTGAATATCTTCAAGAATAAAACAGAAAATCTGGTTGGCCTGAATGCCGTTCTTGCTTTTGGCGTTTCAGTAGTCTGCGCTAACTGCAATGTAAATGCATCCGTGTGAGTATGCTGCGTTCACAGCTAGTGACGTAGAATAAAATGTGAGAAAGATCGCTTACGGCAGGCAAGAGGGGACTGGTGTTTTGTTTTGTAAGTGACGTTTGTGACGTGTTTTCCATACTTATGTTACGTTGTTTCCGTACATATTGTACTTAGTTTACGTACTAATTTCAAGCCCAACCATGGCATTTTTCCTAAACCTACGTGGTTTTGTTGCCTAAATCTAACCTAAATTGCGTCCTCATGACACATGGAATGTCCTTGTAATGTCATGTTGTTTATATGCCTTCCCAAGAAATCAGGTTGGTCAATGTCGTGCATGAGATTTGGAAAAAAGGCACTAACATCAAAACCAGTTTGATCCAGCCAGCAGGTTCCTGCTGTAAATATGTGCTGTCAGGCTTTCAGGCTGATGGATGAGACTTCCTGAAAGGTGGACAACAATTCTGTTGTACCCACAGGGAACCTGCACTCACACCACACTGCAACGTTCCTCACTCCCACCTATTTCCAATGGGCTTCTAAGAAACCCAATGGTTACATCACAAGATTCAGTGTACCATGGCAACTCCACACAAAAGCCAGTATGCATCCCTTACCTGCAACTATGCAATGCTGAGCACAGAATAAGTTCACATGACGCTGCTATGTTGATTCATGTGACCTGTGTGGTGAATGACGCTGGTGTCATATTTCAGGTACAGGTGAGAGCATTGTGGCATACAGAATTACAGAATTAATGTATTTGATAAAGAAGAGGCTATGTGTTAAAATAAGACTCATGCTCTGATACAGTACAGTACAGACGTGGATACACGAGAAGATCTCCAAGCGGAGCTACTAATAGAAATCTCTGAGAATGATGATTTAATTGCCAGCAGGTGCTGAATGTGACCTGAGTGAGCGGAGGGACTCATGACGGGAGTCATTCCTGGAAAGAAGGGTGCATGTGTCACATCTAATACACATGTCATCAGATACATTTAAATTGCTTCTTTACCACCAACAAGGTGTGAACATACAGTACATCGTAAATTCTTGATTTCATATTTCATATCCTACAAAAGTCATGAATGAAAAGTTCAAATTTATAATAACACAATATTTTAATTCAAATATAAAATGTTTAACAATAGTAGTTCCTTCATTTTGTCATTCTGTATGTATTTAATTCAGTTGTGGCCCAGGTGGCTGTGCTGCTGTATGTGCTGTGCTATGCTGACACAGGTCTGTCTGACACATACCCATGGAAAGTGAGAGCAAACTGACAAGTAGGCAGCTATGAGCGCAGCTACAGATATGAAAACACAGATAAATCCTCTTGTGGAAAATTATCATATATGTGCTATGGCTTTATGTGTCAAAATCACAGCTGCTTACAATTGAAACTATTTTTTATAGTATCTATTTTTCATCCAATTCGCATTGCTTTTTCTTTGAACATTTGAAAGCTCCAAAGTCTTTAATTTGTGAAACACTACTAGTGAGTAACAAAAGAGTTCTTGCATTGAAAATGGTAAAATCATTTTAGTCTTTTGCAAACTACAGGTGTCTATTAGTAAATACCAGAGAGTTCAGAGTGCTGACGCACTTCACTGGGGTCCCCTGTCACGGTGTCTGTACATCAGTCACCCAATGCGACCTGACAAGAAGGATTTTAGGGTGTTGGGGAAATCCACCAGGAGATTTACTGGTATCCTGACGAGGTGAAGAAAGCTGTTGCCACCTTGGAAGTATTAGATTTGCCACATCATGTAGACAGCAACATCTGTTCCATTAAGAGGGGACGGTTGGCCTTGTTTATTTAACACATTTTAGGTTAACTATCTTGACGATAAAGCGCAAAGAAAAACTTTACGAGGTTGACTTGACATTTAATTTTTGATAGTTAATGTAAACCTGTTAACCTGTATAATATTACTTGAATTTGTCAGGATTATTACTGCCAATTAGAGAAAAATAGTACTACATATTCTGTTATAAAAATTAGGGCTGTCAATCGATTCAAATATTTAATCACGATGCATCGCAAATTAATCACACATTTTTGATCTGTTCAAATGTGCCTTAAAGGAGATTTGTCAAGTATTTAATACTCTTATCAACATGGGAGTGGGCAAATATGCTTGCTTTATGGAAATGTATGTACTGTATATATTTATTATTGGAAATCAATTAACAACACAAAACAATGACAAATATTGTCCAAAAACCCTCACAGGTACTATAAAAAATATACTCAAATCATAACATGGTTAACTCAAGCCCTACATGCAACAACAGCTGTCAGTGTGTCAGTGTGCTGACTTGACTATGACTTGCCTAAAACTGCATGTGATTATCATAAAGTGGGCATGTCTGTAAAGGGGAGACTCGTGGGTACCCAGAGAACCCATTTTCATTCACATATTTTTAGGTCAGAGGTCAAGGGACCCCTTCGAAAATGGCCATGCCAGTTTTTCTTCGCCAAAATTTTGTTAAGTTTTATTAAGTTTGGAGCGTTGTTCTTGACAAGCTAGTATGACATGGTTGGTACCGATTCCTTAGGTTTTTCTAGTTTCATACGATGCCAGTATCTTCACTCTAGCTTTAAAATTGAGCCCGCTACGAGGTAAAAATCACAAGTTGCGTTAATGCGTTAAAGAAATTAGTGGCGTTAAAACAAATTTGCGTTATCTTTGACCGCCCTAATAAAAATATATCCCAAAAATCCTGTTATGCAATTTATGTTCCAATATTTAGAATTATTATTTTTTTAAATATATATAAGTGGCTGCAGTGAGATATGTAATTCAGTACACAGGTATGTGTGAAAGCACACCACTGTGTGTGTCAAACTTTAATGTAACGTGTTAATGGATCTGGTGCTGACACGGTTTTAAAGTCTGATTAATGTCATAGTAAAGGTCAGTGGTGTGTCCGCCAAGCCGTAGTAGAAGCCAAAACAGCGTCATCATTTCTCATCTTAGTGCTTCAACATCACACACTATCTTTGCTCCACATTATATTATGTTGTTTTCCACTGAGACAAATTCCACGTATCCTCTATCACAGTGGATAAACTGGATTTAGGGTGTGTGAGAAGAGGTTTTAAACAGCATAGTAGTGAGCTTTTCCAGCCAAACAGTGCAGGTGCGATCACAGCCAAGGTTAACGCTAGTCTAAACCCCTGGTCAAAGCCGCAAGAGCCCCCAACAACAGACACAACTGCAGCCTCGCTATTCCAGGACTGAGGACACTCGACACCGAGTGGTTCCAGTTTCAGCTTCTTATAATAGGCTTGTTTGCATGCCAGAGGCACATTGCCACCGGGTATGGGCTTTAGATCCCTGATCGTTTTCCAGAATCTTCACCCTCACCCTCGACTGATAGCACATCACCTATGCAAACAGTCGTCATAACCTATTTACCGTTGCTAGAATCCCCCCCTAGTTTTCCACATTGGAACTGGACATCGCAAAACAAAAATCGAAACAATTTAATATTTTAATGTTGTGGCTGTTGCAGTGAAGTTTTATTTTGTGTTATACAGTATGACCTTGAGTTTTATTTTACGGCCGTCATAAAAGATCACGCTCACATATAAGACGTTGATCCTAATGAAATCTTAAAACTGCAGGCAGAACTGACTATGTTTCACAGAGTAAGTGAATTTGTTTTTGGCTCATGAATGGTACTTAAAGTGCACATAAAGCATGCAACTTGCAACATGCCGTATAAAAATGTGTAAAAATGTTGGTCTCCGTATATTTCTGAACATGTACAATTAACGCAGCTCTAAACTCTATTTTTAAAAACAAAATGGGTCGTAAAATTATTTTCGTAAAATTATTATTATCCCAATTCTGCAACTTGCAAGAAATATCAGTTTGAATTTTTTCTCAGACACAGGTGCATGCTCTTTGACCGGACACACTGACCTGCTGACGGCCTCCATGCTGCCAGAGGGGCTGATGTTGAGGTGACTGAGTGGCGAGGTGCCGTCTGGGGTGTCTTGGCGAGCTGTCTCCATCGGCTCTGGACTGGGGCTTCTCAGCTCTGAGGTCAGGGGCAAAATTATTGGTATGGAGAGAGACCTCGCATGGGGCAACCCTGCGGAGCGGCTGGGCTCAGGGATCACTTGAGTCAGGCCGTCACTCTTCCCTTTCCTCACCTATTTTACCAGAGAAACAGAGAGAGAAAGAGAGACAGGGAGAGAGAGAGAGAGGGATGCCAACGACAGGTGAGTCTCATGACAGGAAATATGAGACAGTACGAGAGGTAAATGATACACAACTGCAAACATTTATGCACAATCAAGCTCATACAACCGCACACACAGAGAGAGCTCAGGTTACTATAACACAAACATTTGTGGTTCTTCTGAGGTGAAGCAAAGAGCAATAAAAGAACCACATAAGAGGCCAGATGGAAAAAAAAAGGTTAGCTTTTTAAACTGTAAGGTTAGACTGATGTTTGTCTTACCGTGCTGACCCTGAGTGGGTATAAAGAGCGTGAACCTCCGACTGTAGTGTAGGAGAAAAACCTTAACCTAATTACAGCCACATTGTGAGTACCATTCTGCATTTTTGCTGAGTTTCAACCAAGGAAGCCTGAGAGAAGTGTTAAAAAATGTGTCACAGAGCTTTCTCTCAGTATATATATGGAGAGGACTCGTACAGCTGCTAATGAACACTGGGGACAAATAGCCGTCTGGCTGTGGTTAACCATATGAAATAGGTCTGATGCTAGTATTGATAATGGTCAAAAACATCCACTGCTAAAAGACACTTGGCTCTAGATACACGTCTGTTGGTTTAATTAAAAGGACAACTTTTTTTCCCTTTCCACCAATTATCAGCAGAACATTTCCATTTGGGGTTGAACTTAATGGGTTGTTCTAACATCTATGGATGCTGCCTCCATTTAGTCACTTAATGGGTGAATCTTTGGTAGCATAATTAGCTCCACAAGCTTTTTTAGCTAGACCGGGTATGGATTTTGCCTCCCAGGGCTTTGTAATTGATTTAGCTAAATTTGTCCTTCACAGAAACCCAAAGAGAAAGGAAGAGCTGCTGCCTTCTGACAAGCGATACAGAAGTATCCACTGTCGTACCACCAGACTAGAGAGCAGCTTCTTTCCTCAGACTGTAAGACTCCTCAACTTAGAATAGAATAGAAAATACTTTATTGTCTGCTTTTTGTTTACAAAAGGCAGAAATTTGTCTTTGGTTTGCATGTGCAAAAATTGCTATTAAAAGAGTACATTAAAACAACATATCACATCCAGACAGATCACATTAAAACACATTCACATAAAAACACAATACACCAACAGAAGCTACATTAAAAAGGAGCACCAGGTACCAGGACTGAATCTAGGTTAAATAAATAGATATAAGGTGCTGTGTGCTGAGGTAGCATGCTGTCTTCAGAGAGTGGCTGTTCTTACAGATTAAGATATTTTATGGCAACAGGACAAACAATTTTTTATCTATGTTTTTCTTTGCACAGGGGGCTCTGTACCTTTGCCCTGAGGGCAGTAGCTGAAAGTGGTGATTTAAGGGACGGCTGTGGTCATCTCAGATTTTGCCACTTAAACGTTGGACTGCTCTGCCATGGTGATAGGACAGTGGAGTTTGTTTGCAGCCTGTAATTGTACTGCCCAGTTTGACTACTTTGGAAAGCTTTGTCTTGCTTTTGATGCTCGAACCAGGACACAGTGTCACTTATCCTCCGTACTCCTCCTCCTTCCGTTTTTTCTTGTGTAGCATAAAAGGGACTACAGCTTGCATTTCGTTGTGTGTTGTAGAGTGATGATAAATTAACCTTAAATGTGCTCTATACAACATTCAGAGCATTAATATAGCAGCACACAACTATTTGCTTTGTAAAGATATAGTGGAGTAATGTCTACCTGAGCAGAGAATGAATATCTCTCCCTCTGTGTGTGCTTCTCTGTGCTGCGGTTACATAGCCAGGCCAGCATAGAAATGCTCTGAATTTTGTATTGAGCACCTTTAAATCAACTTTAAAAAAGGAGTGAAAAAAGTGGAATATGAATGTGGACATTAGCATGTTTCATCATGGAGACACCATGGACAAGTCCTCATCTTAAAGGGGACCTATTATGCTTTTCCTTATTTTCCGTCATATATATAACGTTACAATGTCAAATGTTCATATTAAACATGGCCAGGTATTTCCTGCTAACAATAGAGGCTTCAGACTGGCCTCTGACCGTTGTGAACACTTTCCAACAATTTTAGAAAAGGGTGTTGTTGTGATAATGAACTTCAACAGTGTTGGTGAGATGGTGCTGATATCTCGGTTGGTCTATGATGTTAAGGTGTTTCAATTATGTGTTTTGTACATCGTTGGGTTAGAAAGTAGATCATTTAAGCCCATTATATAGGGTATAATATTTCTCACTAGACACACTACAAAATTACATTTTGACATGGTGATATAGTATGCATACTGACCATAGTGAAAGATTTCAGATACAGTCATGGAAACTCCAAACGGACATAGCTAAAAATCAAACTGCAGGTCACTTTCAATAGTGTTAACCACTGACCCGTCATGCTGCCTCCATTCCTGGTTCTCAGTTTCTGCCGATGCATAAACAAGAGCTCAAACCAAGAGGGAGCTAAATAGGCCAGATGGCAAAGAAGCCTGACAGACCAAAATGAGGATATGACCTGGTTTCTAAATCATGGATTAACCAATGATTTGAACTAAAATCTCAAAAGACTGCGAAGAAAGCCAAAAAAAAAATATTTATAGCTTAAAATGTTACTTTCTCTGCAATAATCTGCTATAATGAAAAAGCATTTGTATCTGGCCTTGAAACATGTGTCGCTGTTAACTGATCTCTATTCACTGACTGACAGCTCATTTCTCAGATGTCTAGCTTTTCAAAGTGTCTTTGCAATATGATCCATACCTGTTCTTGCTTGGACAACCACCACAAATACTTTCACTAGACTATTTAAAATAGTGGTTGTTTATGTAAGCACTTTTGCTCAAAGAGAGAAAAACTGACATTTTAAAAAAATATTAAATTGTTTTTGTGATCCTACCATAGCAACAGAAGGCTTTCCTGCAATGCTGTATTTATTCAACAACAAGGACTTTGTAATAGGCCTACTCTAACAATAATAACTATGCCACTTTTGGAGTCCAAAGCTCATGTACCAACATAAACATCTCAAAAGTTCCCATCATAAATCAAACAGTGCTTAGGGCTCTAATTAAAGTGGGTGTGTTTGTTGGCCTGAGGCTGATAAATACTGTATAACTTATAGACTTATTCACCTTTGCCTCGCAGTGCCACAGTACCAAACATATAGTGTAGCTCTGGTAGTGATGTGTGAGCTGTGATCAGTCCAAAATGTAGACTTTTAACTGTATATTTAGTAGTAGCAAGCATCAAAGTCAAATCTGTGTTGAGTCTAGCCTTGAGAGTGAAAACAGTTTTATAGAAGAGGTTTTACAGGAGTGTTTGGAAAGTTCAGCAGTAAAAGTTAATATTTATAGTGATGAATCACTTGATAAATCATTAAGGAGCTCAAGCCCTTTACAGTAAATGCTATTTTCACTTTCGTAGGAAGTGAGGAGTGTGTTGTTTAGCTGTTATATCTATGCAATAGACCAATTCACAGTTGTAAACGTAAACATTCCAAATGTGTCCCAGTTTATTTCCTAGTCCGGTCTACCGTTTTAACTGAATTGCATTGCTAGGCAACAGCTTGGGTCCATGCCTACTGCCTGTCAGCTGATGTCATTCACGTACACTGCAAGGGGAAATAAACTGGGACACATTTGGAAAGTGTACAACTGTGAAATGGTCAATAGAAACCTCAAAGGCAATCTGACGTCATCAACCTTTATAGGAAGTGTGTTTAGCTCGCTGCATAGCTGTGCACTTACATGCATAGTGAGGGTGGAGGAGCAAGCATTACCTTCTTAGCTTAAAGATTGAAGTAACTTCAGGCATTTAAAAATAGTTACCAGCTCTGCTAAAACCATTTGATTTTTCACTGACTACTGGGGGAAGTAAACATCCTTCATCAGCAGACGTTTTACCCTCGTGAGCTTATCTTGCTGTCAGTCAGCATTTCTTTTATCTCTACAGTGACACTGGTCTTGATATGTGGACCGCATTTATGGTATCAGATCTCTGTTAAACTGAATTCAAAACAACCACAGCGAGTCTGTCTTTGTTGTCAAACTGAAGCCACACTTCACAGAAATTACTCATTTCATCACATACAGTATACAAATATAAATGTAATCACAGCTAATGTTGCATCTATGTGAGATCAAAATAACCAACTTTAAAACTGAATTTATTATGCTAAACTTAGCACTCATATTGACCTTGATAACAAAATAAAAATGAAGCCAGAGCTCAATATCTATTACATGTACACAAACAGGAAATTTATAATTTCCTTAATTAATTAAATTCATGACCAAATGCAGCTTTTGTGGCAGGGTTCATCTGTAACAATACTACAACACAGTTAGAAGAGCATATCATAGCCTGTGTATGTCTCTCACTGCAAATAAGTGTGCTGTTGTTTCCTGCAGGAGATTGCCTTTATCAAATCACATCATGTGACCGAGCAACGAGGCCACATGCATCAGAGGCTGTCTGAGAGATGACCTCAGGCTAATCAGCACCAAGGCAATGCAGCAGATAAGAAAGCAGGAAGTATTTATTGGAAAGGGTGAGAAATAGACTGTAGTAAACCATTAGGCCAAACCCCTTAAACAAGAACAACTAATCACTGTACTTAATGACGGGAACAAACTCTTATTTTCTGTACCTTCTTTTTCCTCCGCCTCGCCTTTGGAGTGTTAGTGGAGGATTTGTTCAGAGGTTCTGCATCTTGTGGTGGGGTTTTTTGTCCAACCTTGGAATAAGTGTATGGAGAGAAAATGCAAAAAGATTAAGATTTAAAGTGCACAGAAACATTATTTTTGGATGTAATTTTAATCATAAATTAATATAACCTAAAGCAAGTACTTTGCTACATTTCTCTATATATAATTATTTTGATAAAATCTGACAAGCTACAGTAAATGCTACACTAAAATTATAAACACTCCTGTATCTAAAGACTCACTATCCTGAGAAGAAATGATAACTTATCAGTAATATCAGTTGCATATTATTAAAACGGTCATCATCTCTTCACAGTGAGTGACCTGATTACCATTGAAGGCAGTACGCACAAGTCAGCTGACACTCTTTAAAGCTCAAAGAAAAACCTAGAGTACACAGACGCAAACAGAAATGGCTTTTGTGTTGGAAAACAGCTTTTCCAAAACATGCCCATGTTATGTTAATCACATCACACAGATCACATGGTTGGTGTTAAAAAGGACTATGTAAAGGAATTTCAAAGGGTTCATGCAAGTTTGATCTGGGAATGTCACGCATAAAACACTGCATTTCACAGCAGAGAGACGCAGACGCAGGCTTCCATAGCGGGCACACTGAGGAGAATTAACACATAAACAAAGACGCACAGATGCAGACATGCTGCTGTAAAGCCCATCACACACCTTCTTTCTGGGAGCCGGTGTCAGTGTGTTTGCAGTGAGGTTGCTGTGTGACTCCTGTGTGTCTGCATCCGTCATGTGCACCTCCTGAGACCAGAAAGAGGACAAAAGAAGACATCACATTTGTAATGCACATACTGTACATTACAGCAGCAAAAGGAAAATAAACTTTGTTCTCCAGCTCTTATTGTGGTAACTATAGCTTCATATATACAGTAGCTATGAAATATCCTTTATAACCAGGGAGTCATTTTATAAAACTCCTGGGCATGTGTGTTCTACTTTTGCTTTTCTTCTGTGAGCCTTAACAACAGGGTTGAGAAAAGATTTTAACAGGTTGACAATCTGCATCCTCAAACGCTCACATAAACACCTTTAGGCACGCCTCCTGCTCATCAGCATTTTGTGGCTGGAGGAAAAGGCAACACCGGTGGTCATATGTGCTGCATTCAAACAGGAAGGTCAGAAGGAGAGGGGCCTCAGTAGGTCGTGCGTGCCTGTGCATACATGTATATGCGCATGTTTGTGTGTAAGACAACCTCATTCTGACTGAAGGGTTTCCCATAGTTCAGCGGGGTCTCAGGTGATTGTGCAACACAGCACTGACATTAGTGACTGGAAATGTTATCACAAAAAATTACACTATATCTTCACTATATCGATATTATTTTACCGCTACAAGGAATATGAACTTTTGGATTTCATGAGCTCAGGTTGCATGTCATGTGTTCACGTAATTTCTTAATTATTAACATCTTCAGCAGTTTTATTTTGCATGATAAGCATAGTGTCACATGGGAACCAGACACTGTGTTTGATGATGTTACAAATGGGAGGAGAGGTACCCTGAGCGAAGAGATGAGAGGTCAAAGTCACGGGGAGCTAAATCCCACCGGCATCCAATGGCCCATGTCATGTTTCATGCCAATAACACAGTCATCAATCAACAGGAGAGACGTTTGCTATAGACTGGTTTTGCTTGTGATAGGATAGTTGAAAAGATACTGCAGCTGTTGCAGCAGTAAATATTCTTCTCATTTCACCTTCACTGGACTGGAACAAACTTCAATTTATTGTGAAGATATCAAATATGTTACACTCACTAAGATGGTCAGTTAGTCTCTGTTAGCGTCATCACAGCATAAAGCTAACAGCTTTGATTCTTTGCCCTTTCTGTGTTGACGTTGCTTGTTTTCTTTATGTTCACGAGGTTCACGAAAAATACGCAAGAATTTGACATTTTTACAGGACTGTAAATACCATTAAAGACACTGACATCATAATAATAATATCATAATGATGTCGATAATTTCTCAAGGGATTATGGGGGTTTTAGGACCATCTATTCTACATTGGTGGATATTTTATAGGCTAAAGATAGTATTTTTTTCTCTCCAGTATATTCCAGTTTGACTACTTGAGAAAAAAATAGAAACATAAATTAAAAAATAAATAAATAAAAAAACTGTTTGGGGATTTTTAACTTTTCAGATAAATGTAAGTGCTCCTACTTTTGATGCTAAATAAAACCATTTAAAAATCTGTCTGAAAAATGCTTTGTTACAAACCTGAAAACAAAGCTATTTTTTTTAGCTTGTGAAAAATATTATAAATACAAACAAAATTATCAAAAAATCTAAATATTATTTAAAATTTTGGTTTAATTTAATTTTGCTTAAAAAAGCTCTACATTTATATATATTTGACTAAAAAACAGTGAAACTATATTGAAAATAAATATTGATCTGAATCTATTCACACAATTCTTAATGTATTTTAAGAAATATAACATTCTCAACCAGAGTCTGAGATCATATGACTTAAATGACTTTAAAATAGATGGTTTGCTGCTGTGCTTTCTTGCAGCAGCAGGATGCCGCCAGGAAAACCAGCAGACCAGATAAACTAGCTAATCAATAAAGACATCAGCCATCGAAGCAGCAAATATAAATCAACAACCAGAGACTCAAAACAGCCACCTGTGGAGGAGTCGCTGCTGCAAGGCTGAGATATAATATCAATAGTTAAATCAATTTTAACTTGATATTATTTTAACTTGTATATATAAACCATCACTCCTCCAACTGGATGGGCAGAGGGTGAGGTCACTGTCTAGAGAGGAGCTCATACTGTTTAAAGTCCATGGGCACAACATGTGACTCACAGTTGGTTGTCTTACCAGCTGCACTACATTGTACTGACCACCAACATAGATCTATTTCATATAAACATTGGCATCTGGTGCTCCTATGAGTATACAACACCTTGACAATAATACGGGTTGACAGCTCTTCTGTGCAGCCTTTTCCGTCTCTGGCCGTCTCAAATATATTGCCGTAGTTCTGGATGAGCTTGATCATGATCTTGTTACAGATATTTTGATCCTTCATCGCTTCGAAACCAAGACCCACGCTGGAAAAGAGGGAGAAGAGACGAAAAAAAAAAGAAAAACTGATGAGATTTCATCAAATTCTTTAAACATGACAGTAACAGTGAAAAATAAAGTTGAGACTTTGTTAATTAATTTGTTTCTTTCTTTCACTTTGCAGCATTCAACTAATTCAACAATGATTTTGATACTGAAATTAAAAATGAGTCATCAGTTAGTCGACTTGATTAACAAAGGGCGCTTTCAAAAGCCATAGTTCATTTGGCTAGTCAGAATCAAAGTGAAATTGATAGTTTTAGTTCATTTTCTATTTAGTCTGGTTCAGTTTCAGATTTATCTTTTCCGTCTCTAGAGCTACCACTTCTATACATTAGATCACAGACTTTGAAATATTGAAGTTTTTTCTCTTTGACTTGGCACTGATCTACCGTGCGCACGAATCCCTTCTCCTCCAGTTTATCTGGAATGACTTTATAAACGTCACTATTTTTGTGGACTTTATTTAGCATATTCTGTATATTCTTTTCAGCCCAGATGTCAAGAAAACATCAGACTTATGCAGAAGTCCAAGTCGGATCGGTTGTTTTGGTTGGCACCAGAGTATGATTACTGTGTTCACAACTGCCCAAACGAACCACACCAGGGGTTGAACCGAACCAGAGTTCGATTCAAATGGACAACATATCGGCTTGTGAAAGCGCCCAAAGAAGAATTCAGCCGCCCTAGTGAATATGATGTCTGATGCTACTGAACAGCTGGTTGAGATGTACACTAGGCCTAATTATATAACTTCAATACACACACAAGTAGAGCCTCTGATGAAGAGAACAGCTCGTACAGCATGAAATAATATCCAGTACAGTTTCATCTTCTTCTCTATTCCTTACAGTAAGGCTTGATCTTTTTACCACGCAGGGTTTCCTGGCCTGAACTTTGTAGGTCGAAATGTACCAACATGGTTTGAAACTCACTGTCCAGTAAGTCCAGCATAAATAGACCAGTGAGAACAGAGGTACTTAGTTTAGCAGCTGCTTGGAGGCATATGAAACCACTGATGCATCATTTATTTATGAACATTGTAGTAACAATCAAAAACATGACACAATGGAACAGTTTCTTATATATAACATTTACTTTGAAACTGTTCACTAGACTTAATCAGTGTTTTTTAACCTACAGCGTGACCTTTGATCAATATAATGTCAAACATCTGATGAAAAATGTGAAAAAGCGTATTAATGGGACATTTATGAGCAATGTAATACCATGTAAGTATCACTAGCAGACATTTACACTCATGATTTTATCTTCACTAAATAAGCTACAGCACCACCTGCTGGACAAATATTTTGACAGATAAAAAAAGGCCAGGACAGAGAGCATTTACAGCAGCCATGTTCTCATTATGCACTCTTTTATGTTTATACTTTCACTTGTGTTTTTACATTGGCCTGTTTCTTGATTAACCTACATAGATGTTCCCCCAATAAAGTACAGGCCAAGACATTTATTCTGCTTCAAACAAAAATGTTTAAAAAGCTTTTTTGGTCTTCAATTATTGACACATGTTACAAAAACAGCTGCAATGTCTGTGGGGTAAACTCAATACGTACTGCATGTTATAAGAGTGTAATCATTCTACCCATCCTACAACGCTGACATATGAAACTGATGTTTAATATCTGACTCACTAAACAGAAATAGGTGGGAAAGATGATTGAATCCCTCAGCTTTAGCTATCATGACCGCCTGCATGCCTGTTTTTTTCCAGACACAGCAAAGTTGCCTTTGACTCTGTTATTTAAAGACTGCAACAAACATGGATGGTAAAGGTCACAGTCAAAACACCAAACTTGCCAAAACCTTCAGGAATGTCAGTTATGTTCTTCAAGGATATGACCACACTAAAGTAGGCCTGTAAACAGGACTGCAGATGTGGATGGATACGTTTAGTTTGCCCTTGAGTGTTAATCATTAAAATTAATGTAAGACTGAGGCATTACTTTAACCCCCCAACCCAAATGGAAATTGGATTTCTGAGTATGATACTGATGCAAGTATAAGGCACTTACACTTACTGGTATATCTTAAGCATTTTAAAATGACTATACTCAATGTAATAACTTAGATTTCTTTCTGTTTTTACTGTAACTATTCTATACACCTCTTTCAGCTGATTGCTTTTTTTTCGGCTTGCTACTTTGGATCATTCTTATCAACCTCATTTCCAACAGCAGCAGGCAGACGTTTTCTATTTCTATTATATGATATTTTCTATGATAAACTGACTGTACTCCACATGCCCAGCACCAAATGGCAGACAGACAAAGTTAGCAACGAGCTGGTGAACATATTGGAACATGTGGCAGCTAATGAGCCAGATATTTCCCGCATTTCCGGTTCCCTTGTCTGGAAGTCAATGGGTTTTTTGAATGGGTTTTTAGTTAGATGCCTGGAAAAGGTCTGTGGTTAACACAAGCTTAAAAGATTTTAATGTTTTGTTCTACGACATATATAAATACTTGTGGATTTTTAAGCTTTTATATGTCTTAAAAAAAGCGGCTAAATGAGACTACTAAACGTCATTGAGCCGACTCATCCGCCTTTACAGTATTGTTGTGTATACTCACGTTCATGCGACCGTGGTGTAGTTCGTTTATAGCCGAACGTTAGCTTTTTACTTCTAGTGATTGCATTCACACTTCAAAAATCATAAAAGTGGTGTTCATTTGTGGAGATTATCTAGCTGAACAAAACGTGTCAGTATTATAAATGTGCGTTTGCCGTAGAGCTTATTTTCTGCAATGATCCAAAACCCAATGGTAAAAATCCTATTGGCTTTTTGTCGAGGGAACTAGGGCGATGCTAACTATCTGGTTGGCCTACAAAAATACGTCATCCCTGGAGCACTCTATTTTAGACTTAAGTTCATCAGGTGGGCAGAAACACGACTCTAAATGTATGCTGATGCTGATGTCCGTATCTGCTGGATGTGTTTATAGGCAACTATTTGCTAACACGTTTACCATATCAACTTATCATATCATTAATAATATGTCAATGTTGTGTTTGAGCTTGCTGCGGTGCCCCCTAAAGGACAAAAATAAAATCAATAAATGCAGGTTGAAAGCTTTAACGAAACTGTTGTCAGTACATGTAAGTACTTAACATGGTCTGGTTATACATTATATGTATACAAAGGATACAAAGCAAAAATGTAATGCTGGGGTGATGGTGGGATTGGTCTATGGGTGTTTATTTTGATGTATATCTTTAAAAAAAGGTTCAACTCACTGGAAGACACTGGGTCCAAACACGGTGGCGAGATTGAGGGCAGTCATACGGTTTTCTTTGTGGTTGCACTCGACAAGGGTGAGGAAGTGGCAGAGGTAGCGGAGGAGACTATGGTGGATGTCTGGAAGCTGCTGGAGCAGGTTTCTCATATCTGACCAAGAGACATCACCGCACTCTATGGACACACAACAAGACATCAGAACAGGTCAAAGGTTGGGATCCTGAAATTTTCTTTTTTTTTTTTTACAGTTACTGGTGTTTCCCGTTCAGAAAAACTGAAAATTCTGGCTAAAACATTTTAGTTGGAAAGTTGATAAATGCTCCAGTACTTGAAGCAGCCATCACTCAACATTGATCAAGTCTTTTCACCCACAATCAAATGACCAAGAATTAAATGATGAGTGACACGACCAACTTGATTTACTTTGGAGCAGGAAAATGTAAATAGACTTTTAGTGAAACATGGTCAAATTAAGTTTAGTAAATAGTTTTACAGCCGGTCTCCAGGAGGCAGCGACAGCTCCATCCACCTGCTCTCTGTAATATCTAATCTGTAGTTGTGGTAACTATGTGAGCATTAGAGCAAAGAGCCTGAAAGTATGTTGATGCTATTACTGCGCACACATAATTGGGTCAGAGTTGGATAAACGGATATGGCTTCTGATCCCGAATGAATGAATGAGTGACGCAAACGTGTGTGCGCCTACGTGAGTGTGTGCATGTATATATGAAGGCGGGAATGTGTGTACGTCTGTCTGAGTAAGTAGAGCGTGATGGGGGGAATAATGGCTTAGAGCGATCACAACTACTCTAGCTGGGTCTGATTGTGTGTGTAAGTGTGTAAAGTAAATACATGTGTGGGTTTTTGGAGGTTAGTACATTAGACAGACACACACACACACAAAGTGGATGGAAAAAACCCACTTACAAGCAATTACATGTATGTAGCGGCCACTTAAACAAAGAAGATGGACATCATAAGACACACCAACATAAAGCCAGACAGTCAGAGGACCAAAAATCACTGCAGAGAATGACATACGATGTGCGTGGACATAGAGACCAGCAGAATTAATTGAATTTAAGGTGAGAAACTAAACACTTTTGTTTGAATGTTTTTGTTAGATTACACTGAAAATAAATGGTAGCACCAATGTTATTTATTTTACTTTTTCTATAACAATTTAATGATTTTCAAATCAAAACAAATACATAGCAAAATGTGACAGCATCAATATCAAAACTGTTCTGTATCAACCATGATTTTGTACTTGTAATGCAAAGAGAAATGGGGGACAAAAAGGAGTCACTGATTTAAAATGAATTACTAAGAACAGTCAAAAACATTGACACGTAAAAATTGTAAAAATCGTCACATTCAACACACTGTAACCAGGAAATGGGTATGTGTGATTTTTAAGTGGATAAATTGAAGTCTCACTTAAGTCTTACTGTCCTTATTGAGATGTGCAGACATTGTTGACTTAATTGAGGTGCATATTTTATCATGCAGATAATCAATCTGCAACTTCATCTGCCTATCCATCCATTCATCATACACTTTTGATGTTTTTAAGTTTGCCAAATACTGGCAAGGAGGCCAAACAAATTTTACAAAGTACAGCAACCTCAATTTATTCAGTAGTTATGGCCAAATCCGACAACAAAGAGCGGTTATCTAATGTGGTGTTTGGCCGCAGGCCCTGAAAAATAGTCTGATATTTATGGGGTCTGTAAGGGAAAAACAAATACTTGCCGCCAAAATGTGCACTCTCCTCCCATTAAACAGATTAAACCCAGTGATGGAGGGGAGCAGAGAGTGAGCACAGACACATTACACCTGCCAAATCATTCACTTTACCTTTTATGACCTCCAAGATTATTGCCAAAAATATGAGGTCCATCACTCTTCTAGTCACATAGACTCCCTCTCTTTCTCTCATACACACACACACACACTGCCATTATATGCCCTCTGGTGCAGCTGACTGCAGTGCTAATAGTACATTTCAGCGCTTAAAAATAGCTTTGCTTACATCATCCACATATTCACTACACTTGTGAGGATATAAATATCACATTGTGGATATGGGAAGTTGTTCAGAAAAGGGATCACATGATGGTTTAAAAATGTAAAGTGATCTACTTGAGCTGGTAGGATATAAGTCTAGAAGACAAAGAAGTACAGAAACTTCTTTCTCTTACCTTGGTGGTGCTGTATCAGTGCCTGTTGGACTGTTGAGTCTACCAGACCCACTGGCAGGTCCCTGAGGTACCGCTTGAGCAAGCTGGCCACCGTACTCAAATCAGATTCAGAGAGAAGGTCCACATCCTCTCCACTCTCCAGCCGCTGTTTCAGGGTCTCCACAGCACGCACATTCCCGTTCACTCTGAACAGACCCTCCTGATGCAAGGCTGGAGGAAAATCAGAGAAATATTGTGAACTGTCATCTATAATAAGAGCGCTGACTAGGGGTGAAATTAAATAAGCTGGCCCCCTAAAATTTGTCTTATTATCATGTTTTCCACAGAGGGCTAAAACAATTTTACTATCAGTCTTTGGCTGATTCATTTTTGTCCTGCTATTGGTTTTAGGATTTTGATGTTGGTCTGAACAACTATCAAAACAACTGGCAAAATGTCCATTACATTTGATCTTATATGAATAATTTTTCTCCTGAGGATGATTTGTAGTTGTTTCCTGACCTAATGATCTTTCATGTACAGTAGCACCAATGTTTCCTCTAGCACCATCATGAGGTCAAAGTTTCTACTCCTACACAATGAATTAGGTAATATATCAAAATACTGTATAATCTTGAAATTTGATTATCTTGACATTTGCAGAGCACACATAATGATCCCAATAAAATCATTTTCATTCTACCTTAATTTAATCCCATGTCTTTTCTTCAGGACAAAGCACGCATTTTATCCCCACTAAATGGCGAAATCATGTTTAAATCTTCGACAATTCTGTAACGTTAAAGGGACTGGTTGTAACTTCTTACACGTATAAATCAATCCGGGTCGGTGTCCCATGCGCGTTCACGTGTGGCTACACTGTTCAGACACAGACTCCAACACAAACTACATGGAAGCACCAAAACCGCAAAGTTATATCTAGTGAAGCCCGTCTTGCAAAACAGTGTTGGCCTCAGTCGGAGGACGCGGGGGAGACCGTAGCTTTGGTCTCCAGGGCCGCAGTCTCTGCTGTACTCTGCTCCTCTGCCTGCTTGCCTTCACTCACAGCTTGCCTCACGCTCACGTGCATGCACGCACACTACACACCAAAGAAGAATTGATAGCTCTGAGAATATCTAGTGAATTTACAGTGGACGTTTGTGCAGAAATAAATGCTGCAGCTCCTCCAGACCAATAGAGGTTTCCCATGTCTTGTGAAGTGACGGGGCTCCGGCTCGAGAAACGTTATCGTCTCCGCCCGGGTGCCAGGTGCTGTTCCCTCCGGCCACGGTCGGGAGGCTGAGGCAGGAAAAGCCAACACTAGTATCAGCATTGATTCATGGAGAGACCTTCGTCTGGTCAGCTAACATTACTGCCAAGCAGCTGAAATATAGAGTGATATTGTGGTTTTAGCTGACGTGTGTCGCCTCACTGTTTTGAGCGATGCTCGTTCATGTCTATTTAGAGCGAGCAAGCACAAGCCCGACGCTGACTTTCGTTGACTTAACAGCCACAGGTGTCCTGTTAACAAGCATTTCTGATTCTTACAAACAGTCCCTTTAAATGAATCCCATGTCTTTTCTTCAGGACAAAGCACGCATTTTATCCCCACTAAATGGCGAAATCATGTTCATATCTTCGACAATTCTGTATCATTAAAGTGGAGTGTAATAAAAAACATTGCACTTAGTTTTGTGTGAACTTTGGACTAACGTTAACATGTGAAAGTTGGAGGGGTTTTCAAGCACCAATTATTTTCAATAATAATGTGAAGATTAACATTAACATTATAACATATATGTTTTAAGAAGCGCAAGTGACTAGCTCGCTTCTTGTGAGAGAAGCTGAAGATCACAGGCAAACAACTTATATTGCAAAGAAGTGAAAGTCAGTTATTCATTCCATGGCAACATCAGCTCCCAGCAGCAGAGCGACGCTTCCGCCATTTTGGACTGAAAGCGACAACCACCGGACGCCAGTAAAACGTCCTAAGGTGCCATACAAAAGTAAAGCAACAATATTTATATTCTATTGTCATTTTCTACCAAAATGGCCTCTATTGAACAATAAAATTAAAATAAATATTATAAGCGTTTCCCGTCCAAAAATGGCGGCAGAGGCTGTTGTCAAAAAACACCGGAGTTTCGTTTCTGTGCTTCTACACTCTTTTGCAACAGAAGACATGCTAACTAGCTAAATCTTTATGCTAACGTTAACCGCTAACAAAGTACAATTAAATGAGCTAGTGGCAACATCTCTCTGGGAAAGAAGCGTGGATATATTATAGGAAGATAATATTAAACATCGTTAGGTATCCTTACCTCTGATAAACTTCATATTTGTAACTCAAATGTCAGTTAGCAGGGCAGTTTAGCTACATGCTAGCCAGCTACATGCTAGCCAGCTACATGCTAGCCAGCTACATGCTAGCCAGCTACATGCTAGCCAGCTACATGCTAGCCAGCTACATGCTAGCCAGCTACATGCTAGCCAGCTACATGCTAGCTAGCTAATGACGTCATTGGCCGTTGAGAGATGATTTTGTCTCCATAGCTAGTTAACGTTCGATATTATCTTTTAAAAGGTAGGTTCGCCCTCATTATAACAAGTAGCTGGTGGTATCAAGGTTTAGGTTAGGCTTCATTTGCTCATGTTTTAATATATAACCGTTTCTATGAGTTTTAATAAGAGATGTCCGTTATTGTTTAAAGCAATTAACGGCTGAATATTAATCCGCAGACGTTGTTAACCGTTATTTGGAACTACTTTCAGCCGAAGAAATAGTTCCTATGAAAACAGCTGACAGTGTGCTCTGTGGATGATCAAGAGCTAAAAGGACAGTTCCTGAAAATGTATGTACTTTATTTATTAAAAAAATGTTTGTGGTGCTCTGAGCACCACAAACACAATTACACTGATCTCCCTGGTATTGGGGCGGAAGCAGAAAACCTCAGGGATGGAGTACTCAAACCCAACTCTGCAGAGACCAGAGAGCTTTCTTATGGGAAGGTACTTTATTATTATTTTATTATAGATTAATTTACATTTTCATAATGTTTATCTCCGGCTGAGTACTGGCAGATAAAGTCAAATATATAATAAAAGGCCTGTAGTTTTAGTCTCCACTTCCTTGTACTGACATCTAGTGGTCAAAGAGAAGAACTACAGAATAATAATAAAGTAGGTCAACACCAGGTACCAATCCAGGGTGTTTTCAAGTTTTAGCTTTTTAAATATTAATTATGTATACCTTACATGATTGGCTGGGCAATTTTACATTTTGGATGTATTTCTGACACCGCTCACCAATGTAATCCCATCATACTGAACATCAAGTCTGCATAGATCTTTGTTAAAGTTATTCAATCAATCAATCAATCTATTGTAGACACAGGGTCCAAATAAAAACAAGACATTACATATATTATTATCATCTGGGCTGAAAGTACATTGATGACATGGATTATCTTGTTAGGATTAATAATATTGTACTTTTAAGTATTGCATATTTTCTTTAGTATTACATTGTGTCTTTTTTCTGTTTCTCTATAAAATTGCCTTGCATATTCCCCCCCCCCCTCTAGCTTTCTAAGAAAACCACTTTGTATTTTGTTTGACTCCTCCGTTTTCTGTATTTGTGTTTCGGTGGAATGGGTGATATCTCTGATTACTGCATAACTGAAACTACTTAGACCAAATCACACATTAGTACAAAAAGCCAAATGGTAACATAGCCTATCCGTTCTATTCTTATCAGGGTACTTGTGAGATCTGTTCAAGGTTTAAAAATGATAGATTCTTAATATATTATTTTATTTAGAGGAACCTAGGTTGTCACTACTACTTCTCAAACTTATATTATTTTATCTGTGAAATTCAGAATGGTGCACTAAATGTGCCCTCTCATCAAAAACAAAATAAGCCAATTTGATTACATCTTCAAGCAGATGATCCAGCATTACAATTCTTTTTTTGCTCTATTCTGCTGTGTTTTTCCTCACCATGCTTGCGGAGATGCTCCACCATCCTCCGCATCACCAGAGGCACACCATCCTCCACCAGGCCCTTCTCCTGCAGCTCAAACAGGGACACTCCAAACAGCTTGGTGTACTTGGCTGTGACTGTCCTGGGTCGCAGCATGGGTATCTGGACCATCTTTTTCATGTCTTCTTTAACCTGCACCGCTGTCTTGTTGTGCTGCAGGAAGAAGAGCAGAGAGCAGCAGTCAGCCACTGACACTATGGGCACAGAGGGCAGCGCTGGAGCCAGCATCGGGTTAGACGCCACAGAGACACCCTGGAGGAGGGATGCTCACTCTGCTCCATAGACTAAAAGGTGTGTGTGGGGATGGCGGTGGCGTCTCTGTGGAGTCCATACATGCACTGTCATACTGTCACTTAGAGGACAGAGTGTGCTGAGAGCTGGGAGGAAAGGGGAGGGCTGGCCACGCATGTGTTGCTACGACAAATATCAGGTTACCACGCAACACCTTTGGCTAAAGGCATTGTCAGAGTGACACACACACCTGTACAAATAGACATATTTGTTCAGATGAGGTGATGGCCAGCTGTCTTAACCATGAATATTAATTTGAATGGATAGTTTGCTGAGTGTGTTGAGAGCTGGAAGGATGATTAGTCCAAATTCATACATTTGGACATGAAAGATTGGCAGATAAAAAGGTTTTACTTGAAAAGATTTCTGAGAAACCACTGTGTGCCCCTCAGGAGTCTATGAAGCTTTTGTTTGAACTGAGAGGGAAGCGTACAAGAGTTGGCTCTTTGAACAGAAACTCCTTTTAATCTAGTGAAGTGTGTGTGTGTGTGTGAGTGTGAGCGTGTCCAGTGGTGGAAGAAGTATTCAGATCCTTTACTTAAGTAAAAGTATGATAGTATGCCTATTACTTGCATGCAGAAAAATGACACCTGTGCATGTTAAAAAATATGTAATTATATTATTATTACTTAATTGGATTGTTATTATTGATGCATTATTGTGTAAATATGTATCAATGTAGCAGTTGATTGAGGTGGAGCTGCATTTCAACACTTTATGTACTTGTAAGTAGTTTAACATAGATCATACATTATATTTTATAAACTAATTATGTATTTTTGTATGTAAAAATGTAATCGCAAAGTAACTAATAACTATAGCTGTCACATTAAATGTAGTGGAGTAAAAAATATTTCCCTCTTAAAGGACCAGTGTGTAACAATTAGGGGGATCTATTTTCAGAAATGGAATATAATATTAATACATATGTTTTCTTTAGTGTTTAATCATCTGAAAAAATAGTATTGTTGTGTTTTCGTTAGCTTAGAATGAGCCATGTTTCTACAGTAACCCAGAACGGAAAAACTAAACAGTTAACTTTTTCTGCTAGTCGAAAACATTACTTGCTGCCGTCGCTGAAGCTCTCTCACTCTTGCTTCACCACTCACTTACTACGTACATACACACACACACTACACACTGGCTCTGTTCTAATTACGCTACTCTTACAACAACTGGCTCTAGAGAGGACTACTAGGGCCACCGTAGCTCTCCAACACGCTTGGCACCCGGGAGAGGCTTCATTTGGTTGCAATTTCCGCTAGATACCGCCAGATCCTACACACTGAACCTTAAAAAAAAAAAATGTAAATAAATACTGAAGTAATGTATATCTCAATATCTCAAAATTGGATTTTTTTTAAATCTACTGTAATTGGTTTTAAAGATATGCATTGGAAATTATTAACAACAACAAAAAAACTAATTTAAATAATAAAAACAAAATATTAATTGAATAATAATAATGATAATAATAATAATAACAATGTGATAAAATATAATAATAATAAATAAATAAATAAAATTAAAAAATAAAATTACTTTATATTATTACTAATAATGATAATAAAATAAAAAATTAATTAATGGCGACTCCCGACCCCCCAAATAGATCTCCATGTAAACAATTGTAATTAAGTACAGTAGTTGAGTAAATGCACTGCTATGCTCTAATTGTCCATCTGAGCCCATTCCCCTCAGTGGACAAACCTTGTAAACCAGAGTCTAAGCATGTATTCACCAGCTGTTAAGTATGTCTTATCTGATAACGTATCAAGGCAAACAGTGCCACATGGTATCTCTATAGATGCACAGACTGTACAACACACACTCTTATTGTCTTTCTCTGAGTGTAAACACTGAGTGCACACATAATATCTACAGTTAATGTGCCAACTTTAGGCAGAGCAGAGTGAGTTACTGATTTAACTGCAGCATAATGCCTTTCTGCCTATGTGTAGTCTGTATGAGGAGCGAAAGAGTTAAGACACACAAACCAGACGCAGGATTCGGACGCTGGGCGAGGAGGAAAAGACTTCCTGCACCTCAGAGCAACACAGTTTTACTCGTGTCCATAGCTACGACTACACCATGTGACATTAGTATCGTTCCAGAGTTCACTGCTTCAAATGGGTGAACTGACCCACACAGTGACATGAGAGGCCCCGGCTATGGTTTTGACAGTGAGGTACACAGTGACACAGCTTAACCATGTTGAGAAGGTAGAAGTGAGTGGAGAAGAAAGCTCCACCGAATGTATTTCCCATGTGGCCAATTGTTTAGACAGAATGGATACAAGCATGTGCCACACTCATATCAGCTGATTAAAAACCCACCTCACAGATGGTGCTACGATGGCTAAGGAGACAAGATCTCTTCCACGGCAGACGCTCTGGCAGCGTTAATACGACATGCATCTGACGAGCGCGTGCAGAAAATGTGTTAATGGTGCTCAGTCATCCACTCCTTTCTGACAGGTGCATAGAAATATGCTAATCACACCTTCCTGATGAATGTGAAATGGTAATTAAGTACACCTGAATTTTGATTCTGACTGCTTCATGCTTGGACGGTTGCCTGAGAAGTAGCACTACTTAATGGGCTAAACCGCACTGACATACTGCATTTTAATAATAATAATAGATGGCTAAGTCTTCAGGTGTGAGAGGATGTTAGTAGTCAGTATAAATCTAGTACAGATCTCAATATTGATCATCATTTTGGTCATAATCATGCAGCAGCCCTAATGTTTATAGGCCACAGCACAGTTTAAGGAGCAGTGGGTGAAGGGTTGCTAACTGGCTCCAGTACTACTACTACTACTACTACTACTACTACTACTACTACTACTACTACTACTACTACTCATGCAGTGTTTAAGAGTTAAGCCGGTCTGACTGAACAGATGTCCCCTAAATCTATCTTGGCTAAATCATTAAAAAAGCCAACATGTTTCGACCACTCTAGGTCTTCATCAAGGCTTTCAACAAAAGCTGAATACATTTCCTTCCTAATTTGCCACTTGTTTTAATATTTTGAAGTGCCTGGATTGCCTTCATGTCTATCCTGATTTTTCCCTGTTTCCCAAGAGCACCTGACACGTTTTTGCCTTACGGTTGAGTACACAGAGCCACCAGTTATCTCTCTTTCTACATATTTGCACAGTTTTAATCTCAGTTATTACATATCAGTCTGCATACACAGATGTATATCACCATCAACACACACACAGACCTACATTTGCCATTAAAAAAAAGTGTCTTAAGTTTTGTGACAGTGATCTGTTACAAGCAAATACCCGGTTGTCACTTTTCACATTTAAGGTCCATTCATACCAATAACATATCCAAAACAATATAAAGATGATTAACTATGATGTCAACAAACCCCAAACAAGACCAAATGTGATGAGCAGCCTCAACATTAGATATCCAGGAACAGAAGTAGAGTGGTTCATTCTCACTGCAATATGCAGAATAAATAGGATAACTTAAGAAATGACAAAGCAGTGAAATATTGCGTTTGAAAACAATCTGTGGCTAGGAATAGGTCAATAATCCTGTGAACATTCACAACACAATGTAAGAAAACTTAATATTAGAACAGAAAATGCTCTTGGGGTAAGACAAAGCGAACCACAGGGCTCCCAGAAAACCTTAAAACATATACAGTATATAAATTATTTCTGGATGACTGGCACAGTGATTTACAGTAACATGACAGATGGCGCTTCTTCTTTACTCATATTTTGCAAAAACAATGATGCAACAACTTGCATTCTGCAAGTTTGTAAATTACAATTGAGAAAACAAGATTTTAAATCAGAAGGGAACAATTTGCAGACAGTATTTTATGAAATCTGTGTTCCCACCTTCACACCAGAGCTGAGCTGAAGTGTTGGACCACATGTAAAACCCTGGTTGTGAGCAGGTTCCCCTTGCAAACACACATTTGTGCTTTTGTCGTGACTTTAGTGTGACAGTAACTATAAACTGAGCATATAAAACATCACACTCCTCCCTCTCAGCTATCACTCCCCCTGCTTCAAGCACTGTAGTTAACATTAAGAATTTAAACGTGTTTACAGTCAATTTCAAGGTTTTTTTGAAGTTGTCACTTGGCAATACAAACAGATATAGAGCCAGTGTGAACCAAAACAGTCAGGAATGAAGGGAAACACTTCCTGTTGGTATCCATTTGCCTCTATTGTTCACCAGGACAGTCCGCTGTGATTAGCCTAATAATCCTCATCCCCTTCCCTCTCCCCCTCCCCCATCCTTAAAACATTTTCACACTACAACTCCCAACACTGACAAGGAAACCTATTGTCAAGGGACTATAAAGAGACTCTGGAAGTTAAATGAAAGTCTGCTTTCTCCCATTAAGAAGTGCTTCAGACATTTAAAGTGTCTTCTTTGAAATATTTTGTGCAGTTTAAGAGTTTAAACAAGTCTTTTTTTAAAGATGTTAAACACAAATAAACTGCTAACAGGCAAGGACATCTTCCTGCGTCTTTAAACTTGCTCATGAGGAGGATAGCAAGCCCAAGCATGTGCCCTCTTTCACCCTCTCCCTCCCCCTTGACTCTGCCTCTCCCCCTATATGGGTGGCCATCGGAGCAACTGGTAGCAAAAAGCACCAACAGCTGCTCAACTCAAAGACTGCTGGAGACATGTAGTTTTAAAAAAAGTACACAACAAGTAGACTGTTATAGGAGGTTTAGTTATTGTAAAAACACTATTTCTATTAAAGGAAATGTTGTGGAAAGTGACCTCACTGAGGCACTGAATCATTGCTAGGAAAAAATGACAGGTATGGACAGGAAATATGAAGCTTTACCGTGTGTATTCATCACTATTTTTTCTCTGGTACTGTTATACTGTTGTACAAGGATGGCAGACTTAAAGTAGTGCTGGCTGGCAAGGAATCTGTGTTAAGACTGCAAGTGAAAGTCATGTATTTAGTGAGCTAAGTTTTGAAGAGATTCCTCCCTGCTTGACATTTTAAAAAAGCCACCAGAACATTCAACACCATCACAAAAGACTGTGCAGGCTGACACTAAACAACACGGTCCCGTTATGCATTCTTCAGCTCTTAATCACAGGTTGAATGGGAAGTCTATGTAGTTTGTACTCACACAGATGGTCAGAGCTCCTGCCCCCATTCTTCCACAGAAGAAACGCCTGCGGAGGCAAAGATGAAGAGAAAAACTGCTGCTATCTTCCCTCCTCCTCTCCTCACTCTGTTCCAGGACAAACTCTTGGACTTTTCCCAGTGTTGGGAATCCCTTTCCCCTCAAAATGTGCCATCCAAATACTCCAGAAACACAACACAGACTAATCCACGATACAAAAGAGAGTGTGAAGAAGTGCTGTCAGTACCGGCAGACTGACTCATGAGCACAGATTAGTGCTTGTCTCTCTTTCTCTTCCTCCCTCTTTATTCCCCTCTCTCCTCCTAGGCTGAAATCTGAGCCAAGCTCTCCCATTGGCCGAGTGGCCTGGTCATGTGATTAAGGGGTTAAAACCAAAACCCAAAACTTTAAATCTGTGCCTGCAGGATTCATCTGCCAGCAAATGAGGGAAGAAAAGAGGAGGGAGCTTGTGAGCACTGAGAGGCTCATCGGCCTGAAGAGAAAAAAAGTCATGCTGTCGTCAAAACTGTAGCAGCAGAAAATAATTTTATTTTGATTCTATTTTAAATAATGAAACATGGCTGCAATGTTTACCATAGATTCCTAACTTGGATAATTAGTTTTCAGCTTTTATATTGTCTCACATAATTTGCACTAGGGCTACAACTAAGTCGATTAATCTGTTGATTATTTTCTCGTTGTTTGGTCTGTAAAATGTCAGAAAATGGTGAAAAATGTCGATCTGTGTTTCCAAAAGCCCAAGATGATGTCCTTAAATGGGAGAGGAAGGACGGAGGTAAAAGATGGAGGTAGATGGAGAGAATAGAGTCAGGAATGGGGGGATGGTTCACAGACAGATAATAACTGTAAGCACTATTGGCTGTAGGCCGAGTGCGTCGGGTGTGGTTGGTGGTTGATGGATGGGGACGCTGAAACACTAACAAATGAAGGTGACTTTACTGTCTATAAGTGCGACTTCATCAACTGAACACAAAAGCAGGTGAAAAATACAGTTCCCACCAAGAGCCTCTATGAACACGAAAGAAAGCACAAACCGGTAGTGTTTCTTGTGGACATTTAATTCAGGCTGCAACTAATGATTATTCTCATTGTCAATTAATCTGTTGATTATTTTATTGATATAATAGATTAATTAAAACATTTAAAATGTCAGAAAATGGTGAAATATGTCAATCAGTGTTTCCCAAAGCCAAAGATGACGCCCTCAAATGTCTTGTTTTGTCCACAACTCAAAGATATTCAGTTTACTGTCATAGAGGAGTAAAGAAACAAGAAAATATTCACAATTTAAGAAGCTGGAATTTTGACTTTATTTTCTTAAAAATAAGTCAAACTGATTAATCGATTATCAAAATAGTTGCTGATTAATCTAATAGTTGACAACTAATCCATAAATTGTTGCAGCTCTAATTTTCACAACATTGAGTATTATTCTTTGCAATTTACAATAATTTAAAATTGTAGTTATATTATAATTAGACACTTTTTTATAATTTAAACCTGTATAACAATCATAAAAATCTACATTTAAACATCTGAATTATAGGAAAGCATAGCAAAAGAATATCATAGAACAATTCAATGTGAAGTTTCATTAGTTACAGTATATGTAAAACATATTGCTCATTTTCCTCTAACTTTAGAGAAAAATCGTAGAAATGTTTGTCTTTATTTCCTTAAAATGTTTGGTGCAATGTTTCTTCAACTGGTATACTGTAAAATGTATACTTTTCTCACTGGCCAAGAAGATGCTTTATAGCTTAACCGTATCAGGCCAACCAGGAAGTTAACATCACTTTTTATTTATTTAGAAAATAAGCTCTGCGGCAAACAAACGTTTATGATACTTACACGTTTTGTTCCGTAAAATAATCTCCACAAATGAACACCACTTTTATGATTTTTGAAGTGTAAGTGCTATCACCAGAAGTAAAAAGCTAACGTTAGGCTATAAACGAACTACACCACGGTCACATGAATGCAAAAATACACAACGAGGCAGTAAAGGCGGACTAGTCGGCGTGATGAAGTTTAGTAGTCTCATTTAGCCACTTGTTAGCAAGTTTTCATAGCTTATTTCAAACATCTAACCAAAAACCCATTCAAAAAACCTAGTGACTTCGAGACGAGGGAACCAGAAGTGTTAAAATGCTAACTTATTTACAGGTTTTTGGACTCATTCCTGCAGCACTCTATGGTGAACCCTAAATAAAAAGCTAAAATGACTTTAAACAGAAATCAACAAAGATCACTGTGAAAATCTTTTATTTCCAGATATGAGCTTTAGTGGGTTTTGCCACTTTCATATATAAACTTCTTGATGTTGTTGCTGATCCAGTCATTGAAGGCAGAGACACGGGTGAATACTGAGGGTTTCTTGTCTTTGATGCAGCCCTGAGGTCCGTAGCTGACGACGCCGTGCACCTCCCAGGTCGTGTTCAGTCCGGCGGACGCGCAGGCAAAAGGACCTCCAGAGTCGCCCTACGGGAGAGCAAGAGGAGGGAATCACCAAAGATTTACCACACTGGTAAGAAGACACATTAGTGAACATTTGGTTTTGACAGCTCACTATAAATCATCTCTGTGCCCTGGAATTTGTAAAAGGTCAATCTTTATCAAAAATGTGACAGAGTTTCTTCAGGGAGGCAAATGTCAGCATTGTGTTTTGTGAAGCTCTATTGAATTGTAAAAGCCTTCAGTGCTGTACAGAAGTGTTTTTCTACTAATCTTCCCATGTTCCCGCTCTACACGTTCGCTCATTATGGCAAACAAATAATGTTCTTTTATCCAATTACAATTACGAAAACCCGGGCAGCCATTTGTGATCAAGGCTGACTGATCACAAACAAAAATGTTTACAGGGTGTTACATAAAAGACGACCCAATCATGACTGGCCAGGACACTTGTATAAAGTGTGAGAAAAGCCTGACAAGAATGTCAACAACTAAGTACCCTCCTCGCCTAGCAAATCCCAGTGTATCCACTGAATGTGTCCTCTCACCTGGCAGGCCGACTTGAGCTCATCTGGGGACCCATAACCAGCACAGATCATGGAGGGTCTGAGGGAGTCCCACCAGTAAGCAGGCTTACTGCAGGTCTGGAAGTCAATAACAGGAAGGGCGGCCTGATTCAGCTTTTCTGAAACTCTGGGGAACAGGTTACCTGAAGTAGAAGGGAAAAGTAAAAGTTTATGTTGCTGTAGATGATGAACACATTTAACTCATCAAGTAGTATCGGTACACATTGTACTAGTAAGCATAAGACAAGAAAATGATAAGTAAAAAAAGAATAATGAGCAGTAGGGGTGGGAATCACCAGAAGCCCACGATACGATATTTACAAAGTACTTCAGTCACGACACGATCTTGAATGAATGAATGAAAGACTTTATTTCGAACATAAAAAAGACTTATCTTACTGCGATTTTAAACATTTTACGATATGCTGAGTAATGCAGTAAGTTATATTGTGATTCGTTACCTTATTTCAACTGCAAATTATTCAGTTTGTCAACATCGGTTTTATCTAATAACATACAGTTTTCATTCACATATCTTAAGGTCAGAGGTCAATGTCCATGTCAGTTTTTCCTTGCCAAAATTCAGCGTAACTTTGGAACATTATTTAGCATTCTTCCTGACAAGATTATCCCGACCAACATGCCATAGTTGGTACCAATCAATTATCTTCATTATAGCTTTAAGACTGAGCCCGCTACAACCGGTCGGGTTGTTAAGAGGTTAATAGTTTTTCTATAAAAGATCGATACTTGACGTCCGTGTATCAATACCATATTGCCACGCAAAATATCGCGATACTGTATCGATTTTTTTCCCTCGCCCCTAACGAGCAGTTATTTTCAATTAAAATGAAACTGTATGAAACAAAAGATAAAGATACCTACAGTTACGTCTAGTTCCTGAACTACAGTTCTTTTAAAGGAAACTGAAACGCATGGTCACTTCTACCTTTCTCGTCTCCCCAGCCGGTGACGAAGCAGGGCGTCCCACCAGGCATCACAGCCCCAGGTTTGGGCAGACAGATGGGGCTGATCTCCCTGGTCATATTGACGGGTTCAGCCAAATGCACCAGGGCTATGTCATTGGAGATGTCAGTGGGATCTTGCTCATACACGAACCCCTCGTGGCGGATGATACCGTCCACCTTATAGCATTCCTGTGCTGAGGGAACATCCATGGAGGAGTTCATGTGGTGCTTCCCCAGACACATGCGCCAGAATGTGGAATTGTTCAGTGGGCTGGAAAGCAGGTGGAAGATTAAAGTTGAAAACTTGTTTTCTTTTCAGTTGGCTATTGTGCAAGGTGATAGGCAAGATAAAAATAAAAATGTGTATATTATTGCATTGTTTTCACTTTATCATTTGACACGTTGTTATGTAATAATATTGGCTGATTTAATCTGCACTCTGTTCCATTGGAAACGCTCACTCAGCCGTTGCAAAAAGCAGTGAAGTAGGTTACCAAAGTAAGCTAATCGAAGCTAATCAATAAGGTTATGAATAATGTGAACGGTAGCACCAGTTGAATCAAAGTTAGCTTTCTAAGTCTGGAAATAACTGAAAGGGTTGATTACGATTTTCTTAAGTGGGGTTATATGTATAGTCCTGTGTTCTGCGAGGTAAAATTACTGCTTTTGTGAATGTAGTCTGGTGGCTTTGAAGAGAGCAATATAACCGCTTCAGTTCCCCGTCGGTAAGGGCTGTCTGACGGCGAGGTAAAGCAGCTGTGGACGGAAGCAGCAGAAAAATGTATTTAAGCCACCTAAAAAAATGCTATATTAGAATGTTTTCACTGTTTAACCTTGCCACCAGACAGCCCTTTCTGATGGGGAACTGAAGTCATTACTGTATATCCAGGTCTTCAAAGCCACAAGACTCCATTCACAAAAACAGTCATTTTACCTCTCAGAACATGGGAGTTGCTGGTCTACTGCTGCATCGTTCAGCTAGTTAGTTTGTGTTATTGTGTGACTTTCAGATCCGATCCGTGGCGTCCACACAGCAGTACATTGCTTAGCTTCTATGCCGGTACTCCTGTCTGCTTCTCCAAACTCAGAGTATGCCGACCGCCATCTAAGTTACTGTATGTAACGTTAATACACTGACTATAAAGCTGTATATATACTGTATATGTAGCAACAGCATCATGCAGAAACCTACGTCAGGTCACGTGGGAAAACGTTTTTAGAATGGCTCGGGAAAATAGCATTTTTTACGCTAAAACATACATACTTTGACCAAATTTTTAATGTTTGGATCTGAATATTTAAGGAACACCACTGTGAAGCTACAGAATGATATTAAAACTTAAAATCCAAATAAAATGGACTTGCCCTTTAAAGAACTGTGGGCTTTTAAAACGACATGTACTGTAGGTGTTTCTGTAGTTGCATCTTACAACATGAAACAGTGAGCAGCAGTTAGGATCCAATCTTCGTGAATCAAAGAACCTCCACAACCATGCATGTAAGGTATGGGAAACATTGGTGAAGCCTGAGGAAGAGAAATGTACATTTGTACAAATGAAAAGCTCTCTTCTATGACTGTTAATCAGGCACACTGACAAACAGGACTTGACGTTACCTGCATGGAGACTTGCCAGGGCCAGGAGTGGGGGATCGCCTCCTCCCCATTAACCACCCTCGCGATGGTCGTATTGGGTGTCACTGCTGGGTTTCCACAATCTGCTGGCCAGTCTGTGAAAATATACAATTAGATTATCTATAAATAAGCTATCATTTGTTATAATTCATTCCACCTGTAGGTATAGATAATGGCAGACCCAATTAAAACTTTAAAATCCGAAATCAGGTGATCCATTTTCAGAGTTTATTCCATCTAAGGGGAGCAAAAACTTTTTTCTTTTATTTTTTCACCAAGCTCCTTTTTGAAACTGGAAACCTCCATGAGATCACTACACACACATCAGAGACAGGCCTACACTCACCGATAGTGATTTTGTCCCATGGGTTCGCAGGTGGAGGAGGTAAAGTTGGGAAAACACTGGCATCAGTGGTCCAATAACCACGAAAACCCTTCTGTTGATTGGCTCCGTTGCTAAGGAAGCGAATGACGACTGAGTTGCTAAAGATAGTGGTGGCGGGCGGAAGGGCAAAGCCACAGAATCGACCTGCGGAACAGACAAGAAATTGGGAGTTTCTGTCACCAGTGTGTGGGCATTTATACTGATAACACTGACATGAGAATTTGTAGTCCAGTAACCAACCTAGTGACGCCATGCTTTCTCCATGGAGGATCTCCACGTAGTCCACACAGTTTCCTAACCTGTTTACAGCTTGCAGCTCAAAGTGAGTGAAGACTAGATGGACAGTTTTTGCTGAAGGAATGGTGATACGCCATGTGCACACAGATTGGGCTTGGTAGTCACCGGGCCAGTTAGGAGAGGTGATTTCACCCTGAGCACTGCTTAAGCTCCCTCCACACGGAGCTGTGTGTGAGTGTGGAAGATAGCGAAGAGAGAGAGAAAAGGAGAGGAGATGAATTAGTTTTGTCTGGAGGCGATTCCCTCAGTGTCTTGTCAGGTACACTTGTCTCCTGTCTCACCCTCTGTAGGGTCCACTGCCCTCCAGGTGGCAGTGAAGCCGGTGTCCACCACCTTGTCGTTGGAGGAGAAGCTGATGTGAAGTGTGTCTCCATCGCTCACCAGGTCTTTAGGGGGTACATGGCCGCAGTGTGTGCCTGAGGGGAAATGAACATGAAGAACCGTTGAGCTTGTGTATGTTATAAATATATTGATATCTTTATTGCTTACTTATTGCTTCTGTCTTCTATCCTATATGTACTATTTTTATATTATACATGCATAACATATATACATATATACATTTATACAGCGTGGTTTAAATGGCACTTTACTGCATAGTAAAAAACAGAGGGAAACACAAACCTATTCTAGAGAGGTGCAGGCAAACATAAAAAAAAGAGAATGGGAAAGCTGCACATTCATAACTTATTTATTTCAGCTTTTTTGGGCATTTTTTCACTTAATCTCCTCTCTAGTATATAGGGATTGGGAGGGTTGACACTTGCAACACATTCTCATCCCAACTCGTCACATACTGACACTGTCAGAACCTCGGCGTCACTTTTTGGTCACAGTAAACGCGTGTTTAATTTCATGAATTAAACAAAAACTTGTATAGGTTTAGGCAACAAAACCATTTAGTTAGGTTTAGGAAAAAACAACATGGTTGGGCTTTAAATGATGAGATGTGACTTGACATTGTGAACACGGGGCACAAACGAACAGCTGATTGTCACGTGAAAGTGAAATTTAACACACAGGACAAGAACACTGGTCTCCTGGATGAAAGCCTCGTGTTTGTTGGACCCATCCACCTCCCCTCCCTGACGCCCGGTGTGTCTCTTAAGCTCTTTAAACTACGTCACCACAGCACTTTCCCTGAGCGTTTACTGTTACCGCGGATGGGTTTACATTGTAGTTAATGGAAAGCCTGGTGCGTCTCATACGAATGAGAACTGGCTGACACTAGATGTGGCCTTGGCCTTGGATACTGTTGAGACAAAGGGCATCCTGGAGCTACAGGTTAAAGGTCAACGTGTAAACCCAATTGATGGCTTGTCCTCTATGACAGATTTCTATATATGTATGTTTACTCAGAAGACAAAGACATCTTTTTGCTACAGGTTTTAGCTATGTTAGTGGCATGGCTCCATGGATGGCAATGTCGGTCTGTCGGTCCACCACCATCAGATAGATTACCATTACATTTTGTGAAGACATTCATGGTCCCCAGGGGATGATGCCACTAACTTTGGTGTGTCTCTGACTTTTCCTCTAGTGCCACCATGAGGTTGGTATTTGTGGTTCAGAGTATTGTATTTATTACATGGATTGCCACGACTGTGACAAGCAATTCACACATACTAAACTGCGGTGTAACATAAAGCAAAGCAATCATTTCAATGAATGACTCAGCAAATTCATTATCAGCTGTAGAGAAAAGGGAGGCAGACATTCACATACCTAGACTTCCTAATCTGTCTCTGAGGCTGACTTTATCATAAATGCATAGCTGACTCTCCTCCAGGGAGAAATTGTGGAACTGGAGGTGGACCAGTTTGCCGAGGGGCGCCCGGATGGTCCACTGGCAGCGGGCTTTGTTGTTGTAGCCGCCAGGATGACCCATAGAGGACACGGTGCCTCCTGTGTCAGTCAGGTCTTTTGGCCCTCCACAGCCAGATGCTGCACAGAGAGGACAGAAGGTGAAAAGCAGCAATAAATTCTGCCTTTGCACCAAATTTAGTTTCTAAGCAAAGTGGATCAGAGTAGATCGGCTGGGTTCATACTGTGCTCGTTGTAGATGTCTCTGCGGATGACATTGTTGATCCAGGGGAGATAGGCAGAGGAGCGGGTGAACACGGAGGGCTTCTTATTCATAATGCATCCAATAGGGCCAAAGCTGGTTATACCATGAACTTCCCACGGACCACCGGGAGCGTCCTGACACACCAGAGGACCACCTGAATCTCCCTGTCAAAGTCACAAATCAACACTCTAAACACCATCAGCATTTTAGTTAGATGTGTGCAAAAACGTTCATCATCACTGATGGTATAAATCCATAGTCATCTATTAGTCCTGTGCGTTTGTTAGGACTTGTTTTACCTGACAGACAGACTTGAGCTCATCAGGCAGGGTATAACCGCAGCAGATCATGGAGGTCTTGACCTGGAACCACCAATAATCCATCCTCTTGCAGGTGTTATACGGCACAACAGGCAGAGCGACCTGGTTAAGGGCCTCTGCGACTTTAGCATTCATTGAATCGCCTGATAATCACACAGAACAATTTAGATTGTTACAAAAAGACATCAACTTGACACACTGAGGAGGTAGTTGCACATTAAGTCCAGTAGAGGGCATGCAAACTATGTCTCCTGAGGTGGTGTGTTATTGCATTATTTCAGTGAATAAAATAACAAGTTTAAACATGAAGCAGAAACAGCACCGGTCTCGTCTCCCCAGCCGGTGGCGTAGCATTTCTTGCCCGCAGGTAGGACTTCCTCCTCGGATGGAAGGCAGGCGTATGAGATCTCATTACTGGGTATCACATCCCCATCCAACCTGACCAGGGCGATGTCAAACTCCACCGTGGGCACCAGGGGATACTTGAAGCCCTCATGGCGATAGATACCAGACACCTTAAAGCAGTGTTCACTCGACTCTGTGTAGGTCAGGTTGTGTTTGCCGAGGCACATGCGCCAACGCTGCAGCTCATCAGCGTAACTGGGTAGGAATTCAGCAGATAAATCAATAATAATATCTCAAAATTTACAGTAAACACAGGCCACCTCGACATACATGGCACTGTCACTGTATTATATAAGCTGACTGGAGTTTCACAAAAACATACACAAAGTCCACCGCATATTCTGAGTTCTCTGTGGTTCATAACCTTGTATACATCCTTACTCCCAGCAGAAAACTGTATATATATATATAGTGCTCCAGCATCTCTCTCTACTGTAAACCATTAGCCCAGGCATTGAGGCATCCCTAACAAGGCATTGCTTTTGCACTATAATAAGCCTGAGGTAACAGGCACCAACAACAGCCTTCTGAGATTACATAAATGGACTTCTAGGAAGTTAGAGAAAACTTTGCAGAAAAAAGCAGTAAAACGGCGATCAAAAACAGAACTACTGTACATAGCTCTTGTTTTTAAAATAAATGACTTTAGCAGCTTCAACCTGAACATCTCTAACAAAACGTACATGTAGACTACTGTATGCGAGAATGATGAAACAGAATATTTACTTTATGAAGCAGTGGGCTGCTGTAAGTACCCAGTTCTTATGAATAAGAGTACCACCACAGGTGTGGAAGAACGTTGGTTCTGGGCGACTGGACGGCCAGACCTGAAACAAACACACACCGACAAGCAGAGAAGAAGTCAGTAAAGATATTTGCGTTCTCTGATGTCAGTTTTTGAAAGCATTATATCAATGTAGTCAGTCAATTATTAAAGGGTAACTTAGGTATTTTTCAACGTGGATCCTTTTTTCCCATGTTTTTGTATCTAACTGACTAATGGAAACAACAATTTCTGACATTGGTCAGTACTGAGGGAGAGCGCAGTAGACAGCAGCTGCTCACAGGCTGCAGTATGGTGCTATGTAGGCAAGCTGGCACCGTCATTTACGTCCACTAAAAGTGCTTGTTTTTGCCATGACAAGCTCTGATTGTTATTATAAGTGTTTGACATTATGGAAAGTGCCTCGTTCAAGAAGAAGTCTCATTCTGAAATCTGGCGAGGTGACCTGTTGCCTGAAGACAAAGGCTGGAAACATGGAATACATCCATGGTGGAAACATGAGTGCCAGCTGGGCAGAGTTTGTTGTGTTGGAGCATAGACAGTATATAAAGATGGCAACATGACAATTCCCAAAGCCAAAACATCTCGATCGCCCCATGGTGACTGGCTGCAGTATAGGTCATAAAGCCTGCCCCCTCCATGTTAGTGGATGGGGAATACATTTTTCCGAAAGATGGTTTCTGTTATTTTAGGTAGTTCTTATCGCGCTGATGAATATTAAAGTTAATCGTTTGTTTGTAATTAGTTATTTGATGCCATAAAAAGGGCGTGAGACGTCATGATTGACAGCTGTGAGTCTCTCTCACTGACAAGCTGCGGCCGTGCTCGGCTCGCAACTGGTCCAGGCGGTGACCTCGATACCGCGACTCCACCGTCCGATCACTACTGCGCAGACTCTGGCTCCAAATGACGTCAAAATCTCAGGGTGGCAGCTCCCGTAACCGTGATATTTTGGCTTCACTTTTGTACAGTGGGAGGAAGTGGAGACGATCGTCCATCTTTATATACAGTCTATACTGTATGTTACAAATGAGTACAGAAAGTGTAGCTTAAACGAAAAGATTTTCAATGTCATGGCTTAACAATGATTTTGACAATGTGGATGAGGTCTTTGAATTTGATGGCCGCCCGTATTTATTTGAGCCAGATATACGGATATTCAGATTTCCCAAGAAGACTTCTCCTTGAGTGGAACTTAGACACAATGACAAACAGACGCGGTCAAGCTAAAGGTAAGAAAAAGGTTTAATTTCTCTGTAGGGTCCTTTCCATAATGTTGTCAGACACTTATAATAACAATCTGAGCCTGTCAGTGGCAAAAACAAGCACTTTAGCGGACGTAACGTTACACTGACGCTATTAACTTGCCTTTGCAGCTTGTTTCACGGCTGCCGGTTACAGAATTATCCCTCAATACTGGACCAGTTTCAGAAATTGTTGTCCCCATTAGTCATTTAGACACAAAACGTGGGAAAATAGGGTCCAGGTTGAAAAATACCAAAGTTATCCTTTAATATGAAACATAGACAGGACAGTGGAGGATATTCAAGTTTGACATCACATTATGAATAAGCAATAACTGCTGTATCAGAATTTGCCCTTTTGTAATCACTGATATCCTGGGCTGTAAATTCAGATGTAGTTAATCTTTATGTGAATTTTTATTTGTGGTAGTCTCTCACCTGCATAGACACCTGCCAGGGCCAGGAGTGTGGCTTGGCATCCTCTCCGTTCACAATGCGTGACACAACAACAGGAGGAATGGCTGGTTTCCCACATTTAATGGACCAGTCTAGGAAAATAAGAGAAAAACAACATTGTAATCTATCCTGTGTCTGGTTGTTTGTGGTTTTGTTTGTGTATAAACAAAGCCTGAATATACAGTACATATCTGCAGCTAACAGATAAGCCTGTGTGTTGTAGGGAAGTGGCTTTCAATCACTGGCACTTATGCTCTCATTTATATTTTTTAAATCATTTTGATGGATGGGGATGCTGTTTTTGGCTTTCACTAATCTAGTAGTCTGCAGTAATGTATTCATTCAGTGTTTCTTCATGCAAACATAATATCATGCTCCTGCTGCAAACAAACAATGGGTGCTGAACTAGACTGAAATCACCATTTCCAGGCTCGACTCCTTCACATCACAACATCAGTACACATAAAGATATAAATTTCTTTTGGTCATCTGAGAAGTTGACATTAAATTGTCCCAGTCACTCTTATCCCACATTTTCTCCCCTCATCTCTCACTCTCTCTTTGTCTTCCTTCGCCCAGTACAGCTCATACAGGGCACCTCTGGTCAGAGGCTTTGTGGAAAAAAAACCCAGTGGCAGCAGAGTCCATCTATAAAACTCTATTTCAGCAATTGGCTTGGCAGGCGCCTGGGCCACCTGGGGCTCATCGCTGGGTGAAGAATGAGGATTGGGTGACAGCTAGCAAAGATGGAAAGTGAAGCACTAGGCCACTTCACATTGTGTTCTCAGCTCAGCATATCACCTTGTTTTACTGCACATCTGGGTGCAGCGAAGGGGAGGTGAGAGGAGGAGGGTGTGAAGAAGGGGGGAGGATGGAAGGAAGCAGGAATCAGGTGACTATAAAGTAGGGAGGCCTCTGTGCAGCTTCTAGGAGCTGTTTGAAACTAAATGTTGATCTTGGGTGTAAAACACTGCTCTGCTGACCTGTAGGCAGTGTATAATATAGCTGGAGAGATCAAGAAATCCAAAACATCAAATGTAAGGCTAAAATATTATATTATATATTATACAGTTATATTTATATCAAATAAAATATGATTTGACAATTTTATTACTGGGCTCTGTAGGAAGGAGGTGCGCTTGGATGGAAATGGTGACACAATGGTGACATGCCATGGGAATTTCAAAATAAAGGTGTGTCTTAAAGATGATGATATGTATCAATGTTTTCACTTTACATCGATGTATCGTTACACCCCTACGGTTTACTGCAACTAACTAACTAATCTTTGGAGCTGCAACTTACAGTCTAACAATCTTGCTTTCAGTAGACTGTTGACTATTTTTCAATTAATAAATTAGTATTTCAGTCCATAAAATGTCAGAAATTAAAGAAAAATGCCCACTGCAATTTCCCAGAATCCGAGGTCACGTCTTAAAATGACCTGTTTTGTTTTTGACCTGTCAGCAGGCCCAGACTCAAAAGTATCAAGTGATTATATGACATATAAAAGTAGTAAATCCTCACATTTTAGAAGCTGGAACTAGGATTGTTTATGTTGCATTGTCACCTAATAACTGTATTGAATTAACTATTAAAATGATCGATTAATTGTCCCAGGAATTAATGTTAAAGCTGCATTAATTACATTTTTGGCCACTTGGAGGAAATGTAAAAAGCTGAAAAACACGTTCATATTATTGCCTTATAAAGTTGTTATTGCAAATGTGTAAGCAGACAGCCTATTTACACATCCAGTTGGGATGACCAACATTAGATTTCATTTGGAATTGTATGTCTGTTCATGTGACAAAACTAAGTCCAATATTCACTCTACTTTTAGCTCTGTTTTGTTATCCAAGCAGCTAATTGCTTCGCTATATGTTCACCAGCTAGTTCTGTCTGCTGTTTGGTGCTGAGCAGGTAGAGCACTGTTAGTTCATCAAAGCTTTCGGGCTGAATAACAGCTGCCTGCTGTGTTTGGAAATTAGGTTGATGAGAGTAGAGTTGTTGGCCAGAAAACCTAAACAATGCACTAAAAGGCTCTGTAGACCTGAGCTCTGCAGAATTGGGTGATAAATCTCTGTGAGTCCATCACTTACGAGCGAAACACATCATCAATTGATCCAATGTTAATATGAAACACAAGTTAGTGCAGCTTTAAGTAGTCTTTTAACATCGTAGTGTAACTGTATCATCTTCAAATAGATACTTCACCTATGACTATGTCGTCCCAGGGGTTGGGCTGAACTGGTGGCTCAGTGGGAGCAGGCAAACCGGGGTTTGTTGTCCAGTAGGCTCTGAAGCCTTTGGACTCAGTAAACAAGTCTGTATGGAAACGAATCAGCAGCCTGCTGCCTTTTGTCTGGATGGTACGAGGCAGCTTAGTCCCACAAAATGGACCTAAAATGTATCGAAAGAATCATTTGTCCACGATACATAAAGACACAGAGATTGTACATTTCACTGGTAAAGTGATCAGTAACAGTGTAGACACACAGTTGTATTAATTAGGATTAAAATTGGGTCAATGAATGGTTGGGTCTTGGTTTTTTAATGTGATTGATGAAAAATATAAATGGTTTGGGGTCATGTAATTCCACAACCAAACTTACCGTGCGTTTGAAGCAGCGCATTAGTGACGCTATTGATGTCATACACCACTACGTTATCGTAGCATTTGGACGTCAGGAAATCTTTGGCTTCCAGGTCAAAGTGGGAGAACGCCAGTGTGATTTTCTTCCCCAAAGGCAAAGCGATGTTCCACATGCATTCGCTGTTAGCTTTGTAGTTCATAGGCCAGTTATGGGACTTAATAACTCCTGTTTCCTCTTTGGAAGAAATGCCACAGCCCTGGATCTCTGAAAGAGGAAGAGGGAGTGATTGATGCACGATCGTAATTAGATAAGTGTACTGTAGACAAGCTACTGTACACTATCTGCCTGAGAAAAGTCTTGAGGAGTAAATCTCATCATGACAAAATGTAAACACAAGTTCATGCTACAGTAGAAGCTTTATCTGTTATAGTCTATATCTGCGCATTTCCATTTTTACTCATTTAGTTGTTGCTGATATACAGTATGTGCGGTTTTGGAGAGTATAAAAAGTAATGAAACATAGAAGCATTTTTTGGCATCAACATGGGCAGTGTTGGTAAGTTACATGTACTCAAGTACTCATGTACTTAAAGGTACAGTGTGTAGGATTTGGCAGCATCTTTTGGTGTGGTTGCAGATTGCAACCAACTAAGTACCCCTCCGCTCACTCCTCCCTTTTCAAGACTGTGGTAATGTGAGCCGCTGAGTGCAAAACCGTGGTAATGCTGTTCACCTCGCTCAGAGGCCATCCTTACTATAATATCACTACTTTAGGAGCAACGAAAGTCAGACGGCGACTGGCGGTACCACAGTTTTACACTCTGCTGCTCACGTTACCGCAGTTTCACAAGCGTGTCGGAGAACTACAGTAGCCTTCAGGTAATGGTTTGTTTGGTTTGTGTTTGGTTTGTCCATTCTGGGCTACTGTAGAAACATGGCAGTGCAACATGGCGGACTCTGTGAAGAGGACCCGCTCCCTATGTAGATACGAAGGGCTCATTCTAAGATAATGAAAGCACAATGATTCTTAGTTTCAGGTGATTACACACTAATGAAAACATAGTTATGAATATTATATTCCATTTTTGTTAATAGATCCCCTTAAATGCTACACACTGTTCCTTTAATTGACTAGTTTTCAGGTATTTGTACTTTCATTGTGTTAATGGTAATTAATAGGTTTTCTTCATTAGATACTAATAAATGCTAATAAAATATGACTGATATTAACATTAGACTATCCAACTCTATCCACCTTGACCACCAAGTGCTGCGTACAAGATAATGCACGTAACATGCATTAAAATATTTTTCAACTATCCATTCTGTATAATTAGCACTTTTACTTTTGATACACAAATGCTTTTTGCTAATAATCATGTATTTTTATTTAAAGCAGCAGTGTGTAGGATCTGGAGTTATCTAGAGGTGAGGTTGCAGATTGCAACCAACTGAAACTTCTCCCGTGTGCCAAGCGTGTAGCAGTACACACCATTCATGTCCTGTGTTCACAATGTGTAGTGTCATTTTCACTGTACAAACGTAGTAGTTTTAAGCCCAACCATGTAGTTCTACATCTACCGCTATAGTGGTTTTGTTGCATAAACCTAAAGTGACGCCAAGGTAGTGGTTTTGATGCCGAGAAGGGGTGTGACAAAGCGACGGTATGTAACGACTTGGGATGAGAACGTGTTTGTCATTTAGAGCAGAGACAGTGCTTAGAGTGAGTGCGTATGTGGGAAGTGAGTTGTGAAGCAAGAGAGAGAGAGAGCGGCAGCGACGTGAGCGAGTGACGTTATCGACTCTGGTTTGGTTTGTGCGTTCTGGGATACTGTAGAAACATGGCAGTGCAACATGACGCACGTGAGGTCAATACACTTCAACTTGAAGCAATCAGTCTTGGTAGGATAATTAAGGTGTGGTTGGGTGAAACTAAACTAAAAGATTAACATGATTGCAGTAAAACATACAAGTGCAGTAAATCATAAAAATGAACTTGCATTAATCAGATTTTTTGCGCGTGAGGTCTCAAGTCATTTTACTGCCTGATAATCCTGATGAAGAAAAAGATAAAAGAGTTTTTATCTTGCTTTTTATGCTTCATACTGTACTCTGACCTGCTTTCACAGAGTTCACACTGCTTATGCAATTAATGGCTTTGCTGTTTTTTATAAATATGTGACAGGAGGAGTGAAATGTTTTATGGTTCTTAATGAGGTGTTGAGCTGCTTCAGCAACATGTGCCTCAGGTGTGAGTGTGTTCCTGTGTGTGTGTGTGTGTGTGTGTGTGTGTCACTCTTCGATATACCTGTGATATCCTCAGGATACACAGCTTCCCACCTGGCAGAGAAACCGCGGTCTGTGAGGCGACTGTCGGACTGGAAGGTGACAGATATTGTGTCACTGGAGCTGACCACCACTGGGGGGAGGATGTAGCCACAGTGTGTGCCTGAGGGAGAGGAAGGACGGAGGTAAAAAATGGAGGTAGATGGAGAGAGTAGAGTCAGGAATGGGGGGATGGTTCACAGACAGATAATAACTGTAAGCACTACTGGCTGTAGGCCGAGTGCGTCGGGTGTGGTTGGTGGTTGATGGATGGGGACGCTGAAACACTAACAAATGAAGGTGACTTTACTATCTGTGAGTGCGACTTCATCAACTGAACACAAAATCAGGTGAAACACACGGTTCCCACCAAGAGCCTCTATAAACACAAAAGATAGCACGAACCGGTAGTGTTTCTTGCAGACATTTAATCAGGGCAGTTGTTTGTTCTATAAAATGTCAGAAAATGGTGAAAAATGTCGATCAGTGTTTCCCAAAGCCCAAGATGATGTCCTCAAATATTTTGTTTTGTCCACATCTCAAAGATATTCAGTTTACTGTCATAGAGGATCAGGGCCAGATCTAGCTTTTTTGGTGCCTTAGGCAAAATTCGGATTTGGAGTTCAATGCCCCAGAAACCTAACCCTATCCCCGTAAACACACAACACATATGAGACATCAAGATGAGTTTAAGACAAAAATCAAGATTTTTATTTTCATAAATAACTGCATTTATTATAATATAAATAAACAATTGGTCTCTGATATTGTTGGCTGAAAAGTGTTTAGTCAGTTTCACTACAATTTACACTTTTATTAACAAATAAGTGAGGCCGGTCAGATGAAAAAGTGCAAGGAAGAGAGTTCCAGGGGTATTTGTTATATTTCTTTCTTTTTTTATTTATTTGTTGCCTCAATACAGAAAATGAGTAAGGACGCCCATCGACTTTTTAATTATTATTATTATTATTTATTTTTTTAGAGGTTGACCAGCGCCCTAGGTGACCGTCTATATGTAAATAAACCAGAAAATATTCACATTTAAGAAGCTGGAATTAGAGAATTTTTTCTTAAAAAAATACTTGAGCAAATTAGATTAAATAGTTATTTATATAAATCAGTCACTATATCTTGACAGTAGTGCAGGAGACGGGTAATCTGAAAAGAATCATGTGCCTCTATGTCCTCCGGTGCTCCTAATGGCATCTGAAAGATTTCACAGATTGGAGGAAGACAACCAATCAGAACCAAGCTGGACCCTGCAGTCATCAATATTCTGTTACTGTAATGCCTATTTCTCGCCTCAAATGTTTTCAGAAACATCTTGTCATGTACGGTTTAGCTGTAAAATGAGAAAGTTTGTGACCCGGCAGCCATGTTGAGATCTGCTGAGGAAATACCAAGCACCACCCACCAGTCGGAGCACAGCCAACAGGAATGCTCTCTCTCTGAAATGACCTGTGATTGGCCAAAGTCTCCCATCACGGGCTAGATTTTTAAAGCTTGAAAACAGAGCCATGAGGAGGTGCAGAGGTCTAGAAATCTAGAAATATTGTGCTTAGTTGAGGGATCTTTGAAGCTAATGGTTTTTCAGATTTCAAAACAGACCTTTAGCTGCTTTTCGTTTCTCTCTGCTTTCCGCATATGAACACAAACCTCCTGAAATAACAGGATGCATCATCATCTACTGTATCTGTGTGTGCTTGTATCTCAGAGCTTTAGTCCTTGAGAACTCAGCAGTAGATAAAGCTGTATCAGCCTCACTGCAGCCACCGCAGTGAATAATGAGGAGAGGTAATTTATAGTTTGCTGGGCTCTTTGCGAAGAAGATCCTAATCAACAGATTTACAGCAGGGGGCAGATATGGAGCTATACACCAGAGCTGTTAGTCTGCAAGGTGCAACAAACACAAGTCAAAGTCTTCATATTTAACGGTTATATTCTAAGCAGAGGCATATTATCAGCTTGTCGGGTTGCTTGTTTGCTTTATAACCTTTAGTCCAAAGTGGCTGCTATTCAGGCTTCACAAGATACAGACATGGCCCAAAAAACAAAGATTTCCTCAAAACAGTAAAACATTAATTAATATAAGAACAACAAACACATAAGTCTGTGTAATTAATGTAGAAGATATGGCTCACCTAATGTGCTGTATTTATCTGAGATGACCAGTTTGTCCTCCTTGCATTGTCCAGTCTCTCCTGTGATGGCCATCTCAGTGATCTGCAGTTTAACCAGGAATCCTCTGGGCACTGATATCTTCCAGGAGCTGTTCAGATGAGCAGGATATGGATTTGGGAAACCCAAGGACTGGACCACTCCTTTACGCCCATGAAGGATTACTGGACCACCACCTCCTGCCCAATAACAGACAACAAACAGCTGTGTTTTTTGAGCTCCACTTAATTTATTCTCTTTCTTCTTTTTTTTGTTTTAACTGATGAGGACCAGCTTGCTTTGATACAAAACTGCCCCATGAACACGTTCATTATGTTGTACCTTAATTAGCCACTGGAGAGAAGCACACTGTCTGCCAATAGCTTTAGTACAGTGATGAATAGATAAACCTCGAGGGGGATCTCCCCACTCCTACGCACAGAGCGACTTGCATTCATCCTTATTTGGTAGCTGTCACTCGATTAGAGCTGCAGGGAAAACTGCACTGGGAGGCATAACAGTTGAGTTATGTAAGGTCTGTCAACAAGCTCTCATTGGCCAGGAAACAACCCTCATAGATCATGTGAGCACATAATGATATGATAGTTTATTGTTTGTTTATTGTGTGTATTAAAGAGGACCTATGCTCATTTTCAGGCGCACACTTGTGTTTTGGGTTTCTACTAGAACATGTTTACGTGCTTTAATGCTCAAAAATGCTTTATTTTTCTCATACCGGCTGTGCTGCAGCACCCCTTTTCACCCTCTGTCTGAAACGCTCTGTTTAGGCCCAGACACACCAACCCGTCATTAAAGAACTAGCGGCGATGAAGGCCACCAGTTGCGTCGCCTCACGCTGTTTTGTCCAAAAAGTTGTACTCAAACACACCACAAAGACTACAGCTGATGGCCAACTACTATATACATTCTGTGTCTGCGTGAGAGGAAATAACTGTCCACACCAGCAGCTAGTGGTAGCCTGTATTTGTCATTCAAAAAGGGAAACCGGAAGATCAAGGACCGCAGATATACAAGCTGTTGTTATGATACGTACATGAAACAAAGCAGCGTCTGAATCAGTCTGCTCTGATTGGTCAGCTGGCCCAATGTTGTGATTGATCAACTCAACCAAACTCTTTGGACTTTGCCCCAGCTCCGCTCTAACTACCCTTGTTTGGCATGCCAAACTAGCCGCTAGGCAGGTGTTATGCAAATGTGCTACTTGGTGACATCACCACGTTACGGAAGAAAAGGCGGGACTTCAAGCACAGCGTTTCAGGCAGTTCAGGAGCAGTGTTTCTGTGGGGGAGAGTAACTCCTTTTGGCATAGACTTTGGGCTTTGTAATTTTGCAGACTTTTTACATGCACAAAAAAACTATATAGCACACTAAAGGAAAGGGAAAAAGCACAAAAGCATAATAGGTCCTCTGCAACTTTGAGGAAACTAAATAAATGAGGGTTGATATGGACAAGCTTTCTTAGGAAGCTTGTTCAGCAACAGCTTGATGCTGTTATTAGGTAGTGAGGCAATCAAATATATCTGATGTTGTATATTTCCACTGAAATCAAAATAGAGACATGCAGGGAAGGGTAGGTTGGCTGAAAAAATGTCAATTGAATCAAACTATGTCATTAAGTTCTGAGTAAATATGGATGGTTTATTGTACAAGAGGGAAAATTAAAGTTTGAAGCGAATGCTTACCAGAAGTTGTGGGAGGTGGGGTTTGGGTGGTGGGTCTGGGTGTGGTGGGTCTTTGGGTGGTGGTAGTAACAGGTGGAAGGCTGGACTTGGTGTAAGTTGCTCTGAATCCTTTAGACGTCAAAATGTTGTCCGATTTGAAGCGGACCACCATTGTGTTGCTACTGGACTCCACTGGCTTTGGCATCTTCCCCCCACAGAATTTACCTGTGATGGATTATATGTGTGTAAGTGTTAAAAAGTGATTAATAATCTCAGAGGCTGGAGCAATAACAGCAACATCCCCACATTTAAATTTAGACAAATGAACCAATGCTGCTTTAACAATCTGTGCAGTCTATGCAGTCTATACAGACATTCATTAAGTTTAAAATAGACTCCAGAACCATTGTACAACTTCTCAAACTTTTAATTGAGCTCATATTTTATTCATGGACCCACATAGTTGACATTGCTAATGCTGAACAAAGGCCACAGTCTGTTATGAATTTCTAACCCTTTGCCTTTTAATTGCCCACCCAGCTTTGACATAATCTGTACGGATGAAAATATTGTGGTATATTTTAAAACCCCTATTAATGTCATACATGCAAACACATATTTATTTTGCCTCAGAAGCTTTTCCTGTTGTAATTCCTCACTGCACACTGGAATCATGTATAAAGTCATGCTTACTGAATGAAGAAGAGCCGGCCTCGTGACCATCGTAGACCTGAACAAAGTCTCCACAGACCTCAGGGACCAGGTCAAATGACGTAAATGTGAGTCGAACCCTCTCGCCTTCAGGCACCGTGATTCTCCACTAATCCAACATTGAAATAAAGCACACCAATCATTTACTACATAGACAGATTTCCCCAAATAATCTCCCCTTTTAAACCTCATGGTTGCAACATGAGCTGCAATTTGACACACTCTCCCTCATAACTAATTTTATTACTGATTCTGCTCTTGTTTGGACAGGTGGTGACCTGTCAGGCTAAAGCACAGCAAGATGAAATCATGATGACAGCCAAATGACACCATATGACTCCACGTCCAAACCCAGCGTGCAGACCCTGACATTAACGTTGACTGTGATTTAATTAGATGCATTAATCACAGATCAAGCTGTCAAGATGACTGTGTTGAGATTCACAGCTAATGGATTTACTTTAAGATGCTAATCTGAAATCTTTAGGCTTGTTTAGGACCACATGCTAATCGTCACTAACACACTATGTTGTGGTAAATGTAATGTGGTATGGTATAATATTCTTAGTAATAAGTTGCAGTTAATTTGCACAATGAATTCACAACTCAATTCTCTATAAGAAAAAGAAAAAAACCTCTGTAACTCATCTGTTTCTCTCTCTAAACAGATCCTCTTTTGTGATCAGTAGATTTAATTTGCATTGATTTATAAGTGACAGCTGCTTAAACCTGAATTCACCTAATCAATGTACTTTAATAAAGGCACAATACAAATGTTAACAAAAAGGTAGCCCTTAAGTAAGGGATAATGTACAGTGGGCCAGTCATTGTTGTGAAATAATCTATTATAATTTATTTATTTCACAACAAGAGTCCGACATCAGGACTTCGCCCATAGCAACGGTCTGTTATACATAGCAACGGTCTGCTATAAAGAAATAACAGACAGTAGAATGCTGTGATTAACCAATCAGAATCAAATATTCAACAAAGCTGTGTAAATGAAATTAAAAACACAACATTGCAACCTGAAACCACTCTCGAACTGATTGACTCAGTCCAAAGACTAAGAGTAAGTTAAATCAAGTATGTTGTTGTGTTTTCACATACTGTAAATGAGGACACACACATGATCAACTGATTTTCTGAAATACAATATTTTACACATTGCTGAAATTATTGACATTCAATTGAAGCTATAATTATATAAACCATATTTTCTAAGTCCGCTACCGTGTATACTGTATGTCTGTATATTAAAGGAACAATGTGTAACATTTAGCGGGATCTATTGGCAGACATGGAATATAATACTAATGAGTATGTTTTCTTTAGTGTATAATCACCTGAAAATATGAATCATTGTGTTTTTGTTACCTTAGAATGAGCCGTTTATATCTACATAGGGAGCGGGTCCTCTTCACGGAGCCTGCCGCCCTGTTTCTACAGTAGCCCAGAATGGACAAACCAGATTTGCATGAAAAACAATGTTTTTCCCTGTAGTGTCTCACATTAAAGAGAATAAATGTTCCTTGTCATGTATATTCTGAGTTAAATATTTATTTCCAGCCTGTCACTGAGTGCACACTGCGGTATGATGTACTACAACATCCTCCGATAAAGGTCAGCAGTGCTTCCTCAGATAAAAAAACAAAACAGCCATACCATAGCTGTCACATTTGCTTTTATTGTGTCTCATTGCTCATGTAGGTACCTGGTATAGTGCTCCATTCGGGTAGTTCTGCGCTGGGAAGCTGGGGGTCATCAGATCCCCCTGGTCACCTTGGAGGAAGCCACCAGCTCCGGCTATTTCTGTCAGCAGGGACGGAGAGCACTTTAGCTCCACAGACACCTCAAGGATACCCGCAATACACCTCATTCACCCCCACCTTTTTCATTTCCCGTCTCCTACCCCTCTCCTCATTTTCATTTCTATAACATTAACTTTCTAGGTCAATCATATACTGTAAGACAGTCCCCCAACATTATGTCAGAGCCAAGGCAATTTTCTTGCTGAAATGGATTTCCACTCATCTTCTTACCTGGTGCGATCTCTGGAGCCACAGCTTTGTAATGAGCCTTGAATCCTTGGTCTGTTTTTCTCTCGTTGGTGTCGAAGTACACCTTCAAGTGGTTTGTAAGTGACACCAGCTTCGGTTTGGTGTAGCCACAGTATCTACCTACAAATACCACACAAATTATGGTATTAAGAGACAGTACTGTTCTGCATCATCTGCAATGAAAAGAAGGATTGATTTTCAAAACAGAATATCGCAAAAAGATCACAAGGCTTTTAATTTTGGGGCCAGACAGGTGGCCAGCCTGGAATCTGATTGGTCACCCTTGGTGTCCCCCTACCAGAGTAAGAGGGTGATAGGTAGTTGGCTTGTTAGTATCAAAACTTCTCTATGAACATTTCTTGTTGGAAAGTCAATCAAACAACCAGAGAGAGACGCAAAATGACAACAAAGAAACGCAAAACGACTACAAAAAACAGAAAATGACAACAAAGAGACACAGAACAACCACAAAGAAATGCAAAATTACTACAAAGAAACACAAACTGCTACGGAGACACAAAATTACTACGGTTTGACACAAAACAACCACAAAGTGACACAAATGACTATAAAGAAACACAAAACGACCACAGAGAAACGCAAAGCAACTACAAAGAGACAGAAAACAACCACAATGTGCCCCCTTTTTTGAATCTGGTCAATTTGCCTCTAAATAATAATAAGACAGGACACAAAATGGGAGATACGATATCAAAATTATTCCAGATGAACAGAAATCAAAGATGTCTGTGAACCGAGTACACTGCTTTAAAGTGTGCAGTGGGCCAGCAGGACTGAGTCTGCCCATGGATGGATGGGCTGATGTGGGCATGACATCAAAGCTGCCACTGCAGGCTGAAAGAGCTGCTGTGTTTATGTGCATGTAAGTGTGCATCTATCTATCTATTTATTTATTTATCTATCTATCTATCTATCTATCTATCTATCTATCTATCTATCTATCTATCTATCTATCTATCTATCTATCTATTTATCTATCTATCTATCGATATCTATAGATTTGTACCAATGGTTCCCAGAACGTCTCTCAGTGTGACGTGGTCTGACGTGCAGAGCTGGGTGTCCTCCAAAGCAAACTCCTCAAACCACAGATGGATCACCTGCAACAGAAACATGCAGAAGAGTTTCATACGTCTCTTTTCACTGTAAATCTGAGAAGTCGATGAAGAGAGACAGGGAAGGCAAGAAAGGCTAAAACACAAGTGCGTGCATGTGTACATATGTGAGCAAACTGTCTGTGTGAATATGTATCCTCTGTATGTATATTTTATGTACGTTTAGCAAAAGGAAGATAGAGACAAAGAAACACAGAGAGAAGCAGCCACTGCATAAGGGAGGCAGCCATGCAAACAGAGGAAGAAGAAGAAGGATTTAGTTTTCTCCTGTGGGCGTGGGGAGGAGAGCTGAGGAGAATGAAGGAGACAAGGCAGCCATCTGTCCGTGACGCTGCTACTGCGTTCACCCCAGCTGTCCTCCACTGCTCGGCCTCACATAAGACACTTTCCCCAACAACAGTAACAAACTCTACCGAGTTATTTTGATCAGCATTGTTTTGTAAAGAAGAAATAAGATGAATGTGTCGAAGCTGGTTTTCAGGAGGAAATTATTTTGGGCCATTACAGAATAATCCCCTTCTTGTCATTGACAAATATTTACAGTTAGTGTCAGCAGTTCATTTTACATTCTTATTGATCTTACAGTTTTTCTCATTCGCTTTGGCTCAATTCTCAAATGAGAATTATTTTTTTTCAAAACAGCAAACTCAAATCTCTGAACAATTAGTTTGTCGTTCACAACAGATTAGACTTTCTCATTCATTCAAGCAAATTGCTCGTGTTTTGGCACATGTGCAAAAGAGTGAGTACAATAACCACTTGAACGTGCATATCCTTTTTCTGTGTGTCTACTACAGTGTTGACTTTTCCCAGTGAACTTTGACCTACTGTTGAAATGGGAATCTAAAAAGCATTCAGCTAGACAAAACTGACACTCTTGTATATAACTCTAAGCAGTCAGTGTCAACCAAAAACATAAGACACATTTCCAGAGTTGACTCCCTTAAAAAACATCTAAACGTTTTGACCAATACGGCTCACACACTGACAAAACAATTTTTCATTTTGGTGACATCAGCCAACTTACTGACCCAATAAATAGGTTTCGAAACATAAATAAAGTGTTTTGGGTGAGTTACTACCATTTGCAAACATGCAATAGAGTTTGGATGTCCCATCACACAGTTGTGATAATTGCACTTACAGTTTAGAGAATGTTAAGACTTTCAAAAAAATGAGCCAAAGCAAGTGAGAAAAACTGTAATGAAGGGTGCAAAGGGTTCTGTAACAGTTCAATGATTGACGTTTGGAGGAGCAGTGCTGATATGTCACCTTGTCGGGGTCCACAGTGATGTGCCAGGTGCAGCTCTTTCCATTGTCGTAGCTACTGGGGTAGTTAAAGCTGGTGAAGGTGCCCGACTCTCCAGACAGATCCTGAGGACCACCACACCCCGAGTCCGGCCCTGGAAATGTATGTCAAAGGAGGACGATTGTTACTGTGTTATGTATTTGTAAATTATAGCAATTTACTGTAAACGTCAACGTCATCCCCTGCTGCTTGCCGTGTATTATGCCTGCAGCGAATGACCTGATCAGATCATACTTTGCAGTGGGATGTAGCAAAAGGAAATCCTTGTGATTTTAGCCCAGAATCAGCATATTATTATAAGCATCCGGACTTTGAAGAGACATTGCCGTGAATTGGGCCTATTCAGAAGAAAACAACATACTAATTTTTTTTCTCGTAAATTTGTGAGTTTTTTTCTCATATTTACCACTTTAATCTCAGAAAATATCCCAGTTTTTTTTCTTGTACATTTACAACTTTAATCTCGGAAATTCAGTTTTCTCTAAATATTACCCCCCTCCCACGACCCCTTAATTATTATTATTATTTTTACCTACAATGGCCATATACAGAAGTTCCCAAACTTTCTCATGTCAAGAACCCCTTAAGTGACACAAATTAGATGACAGCCCCCCATTTGTTAGATTTTGTCCTAGGGTCCCCCATCTGATAGGATATATGCTTTTAGATATTTTATTACAGAAAGCGTAAGTGTGAAACCTATGGCCAAAATAGTCATACATTATGTCATTATGTTGCCTATGGATGGAATTATAGTAAAAAATAAATAAATAATTCCCCTTTTTTGCTGCTGACCCCCTGGAAACCCCTCAAGGACCCCTGGGGGTCCCTGGGCCCCATTTTGAAAACCAATGGCCTAATATGTCGTCGTATAAAAGAGATGAGCTAAGAGAGATTAGCTAAATGCTAAACATCAGCATGCTAACATGCTGATGTTTAGCAGGTGAAATGTTTACCTTTATTCACTATCTTAACTTAGCTTGCTAATTAACGCTAAACACAAAGCGCAGCTGAGGCTGATGGGAATGTCGTTAGTTTTGCAAATTTAAATTTGCATAGCTAAAAACATAATTTTGATTGATTATTATTATACAAACAACAACACTGCAGGTTAAGTGTTTACCATGAAATTCTAATGACTAAAGAAACCACCTTATGGTATCTGCAGTGAACAACTCTAATCAATTGAGATGCCTTGGTAACAGCATTGATTATACAGCATGTCATCATCTCCCTTGTGGCTGGAGCAGCCATAATGTTTAGGAGTCTGGAGCTCAGCTGTGTTTAAAGCAACAAAACAACTGGAATACATTTAGTCATTTAGGAAGAACATAACTGTCAACATAATGATGTTATTGTTCTGTTATGTTAAACAAGCTGTCTCGTTTTGGGGGCAATGATCCTTTTAATGCATTGCATGAAGATAGAAGGAATACATAACACAGACCAAGTGACGATAGCGTCCTCACTGCATGTCCTATTTGCTAACACGCGTGTCTCAAAGATTTTTATTCAGGTGTGCAGAAGACTCTGATGACTCGTAATGCTGAAAGCAAATTGGTTCAGCTGATATTCATTTCACCACTTTACTCTTGTCATCCAAACACAAACAATTCTCCCACTTCAATTTCCAAAGACTAGGGCAGCAGAAATGTGTCTGCTCTCACAAAAGCATTTAACTCTGAAGGAGTCATAAGACCAGAACAAATAATGGGTTTCTTAAATGAAAAATGAAATTGGAAAGAGATGAAGGAGGAGAAGTGGAGGAGGAGGTACGACTTGCTGTCTTGTATTGATGTAGTGACACATGCATTACTATGAAATTACTGGTACAAGGGTCAGGTAAAAAATAGTAGCCTAGTAATAATACACTCTGCTCTGTATTTTAATTTCCTTCTCTTTAAAAAAAAAAAACATCTCACTGAGAAAATGCCAATAACGTCTTTATTTGTCCAAGATATCTGTAAGATTTTTTTTTCCACAACAGCTAGGAACAATCCTAACCCATATCTTTCACATCACATCAAATTACCACTAAATCTTCTCTTACAACTAGAGTCTACAGCCATGCTGGTGGTACGTTGAGCTAAATGCTCAAAATGGCAAATGCTAACATGATAATGTTAAGCAGGTATAATGTTTATACCATGCTCTCATCTTAGTTTAGCGTGTTAGCATGCTAACACTGGCTTATTATTAAAGGAACAATGTGTAATATTTCAGGGGATCTATTAGCTGAAATGGAATATTTCATTATTTCATCAGTGTGTAATCACCTGAAACTAAAAATCGTTGTGTTTTTATTAGCTTAGAGTGAGCCCTTCATATTTCCATAGGGAGCGGGTCCTCTTCACTGAGTACGCCATGTTGCTCCGCCATGTTTCTACAGTAGCCCAGAACGGACAAACCAAACACTGGCTCTAGAGAGAGACTTTCAAGTTTTATGTACCTGAAGGCCACGTGGTAATGTGAGCTGCAGTGTGCAAAACCATGGTACCGCCAGCTGCCGTCTGACCTCTGACCTCCATTGGCCTCTGACCGAGGCGAACAGCCATGGTTTTGCACTTGGCGGCTCACGTTACCTCAGTCTTAAGAAGGGAGGAGTGAGCGGAGAGGTACTCAGTTGATTACAATCTGCAACCATATAAATAGATGCTGCCAAATCATGGGAATGTCATTAGTCGAAGGTATTTGGTCATAAACCAAAGTACTGCAGAACTGTAAATCTTAGCCTGATGGGGGCGCTGGAGGTAAAGTTGGAGGATCACCACAGTCATTAGGATTAATCCCCTGGGGACGATGAAAATTGCATGGATCGCCACGAATAATTCTTGAGATATTTCAGTTTGGACCAAAGTAGTGGCGCTGGCATCGTAGCCTACAACTGTACTGTTTGAGTATACTCAAAACATTTTGTCAGATTGAAATCACATTTTCAACCACCGTTACTTTTTTTTATTGAAAAATGGAATGCTACAAATATTTAGAATCTTGTCGGTATTTGTAACAATTTTTTTTTGGTTAATTATTGCAATTCAACATTTTGGCAAATTAGTTCAATAATGATAAGGGCGACGCACTTCGACCACACAAGAACTGATAACTCTCTGTTGATGTTTAAATCACTGGCAGGTAGACATTTACCTGTCACCTGTAGGAGAGTTTTGAGGTAAAATTTCACCAATTTATAAAACAAATAAGATTTATCTCCATGCAGATCATCATTTGTTGCCCAGTCAAGTTATGATGGATCACCTTCTGCAGCTTAATATAATCTACAGTGAAAAACCACTGACGGTTGAATTTGTCATCGATCAAAAAAGACTTCAGGTCCAATTTGACAAGTTGTTTTTCAGTGTTGCTGAGTCACTGATGTAGTGGCCTCAGGACGCTCTCACTTTAGACTCTTCACTGTCGCTGTCTTGTCTCGTATTTCCTCTCAGTTACTGAATGGTTCACTGTGTGTCTGCATACAGGTCACTGAATCCTCTAATAATATAAACATGTTATTCTATTTCTTCTTGTAAAATGTTAACCTTTACAATAGTGTCATATAGTTATCTTTTTACTGTCATGTTAAGGATTATTGCTTATTGATTGTTATCTCATCTGAGTAGGACATATGTACTTAAAAGTAAGCAAACTTCAGAGATTTTAAGAGAGATTTTAAGACTATTGCAGCATGTTTTATTTTTTTCTAAGATGTTTTTTGTTGGCATTTCTGCTTCATTTTGAAAGGGAATGACATGTAGTCAACTCTGGGTTGGACTCAAATACAAAATGTTTTCTAAGTATACACACTCACCTTCTGCATGAGTAGAGGAGTCAGCTTTCTCAGTGAAGTAGACGACCACCAGGCCGATGCAGACGCAGGTCATGGCCACAAAGAGAAATATCAGACACTTTTCCAGGCCGCTCAAACCCCTGAACCGACGACGACCCTTCTCCTCGTCCATTTTTCCTCACAGCGGAGGAAGATGCACCAAACTGTGCACTTGTCCAACAATTCCCCAGCTTATCACCAACATTATCTGATCTCTGACAGCAGAGATGAACCTTGAGCTCCTTCAGATGTGGTATCATTGTAGCATTCCAGCCTGAGTTTGCCTGGATGTGAAGAGCCATAAATCAAACCGTATCATAACGACAAGTTAATGAGTATTGATGCTGCTGATATCCCAATCAGGAGGTCAACAGAATATCTTTCAAGGGATTGAAATGGAAAACAAACCTGTCACCTGCGGCACAGAAAAGCTGGTTTTAGATGTTGGATGTGATTATTTATTCACGAATCCTCTGAAATATGTCACAACATTTCAGTATTAAGAAACAGTTTAGACGGTGAAGTCTAAAGAAGGGTGCTGAAGAAATAAAGGGGTAGGTTCAGCTGGGGTAACAAAGGTGGACAGTAAAATTATGCGACAATATAGTATTTTAGGGCCTTTTCAATATGTTTTTGTAATCACACTGCAGTTTGTAAATCAAGTGCTGGGTTTTTTATTCTTGGTGCTCACCAGCAGCGTTTTCTCAGCTGTAAGCAGCAAATTCATTATCTTACAAAACTGATGACTGAATGTTTTATTTTTAGCTCATTCAGTGCATCAACACTCAGCGTGAAATGTATTGATGGATGGATTTAAATGAGCAAAAGACCTTGACCAGAGTTACACTGAGTTTATGTCCTCAGTGTTTTTCGTTTTTATTTTTTTGTGAATTTGTGGGTTTAGGCAACCTGGGGTTTACATTTTTCAATGAAAAACTTACTAATGGTGGGTAAGCTGCGACGGTTAATCGATTAGTTGTCATCTATTAAATAAATCAACAACTATTTTGATAATCGATTAAACTGTTTTAGTCATTTTTAAGAAAAAAAGTCAAAATTTTTCCAGCTTCTTAAAGGGACTGTTTGTAACTTCTTACTCGTATAAATCACCCGGGTCGGTGTCCCATGCGTGCTCGCATATACGCGCTTGCATATACGCACTCGCATGTGACTGCGCTGTACAGACAACACTCCAACACAAACTACACGGAAGCACCAAAACCACAAAGTTATATCTAGTGAAGCCCGTCTTGCAAATAAGCTTTGGTCTCCAGAGCCGGAGTCTCTGCTGTACTCTGCTCCTCTGCCTGCCTGCCTTCACTCAGCTCGCTCCACCTCACATGCATGCGTGCACACTACACACTGCAGAAGACTTCGTAGCTCTGAGAATATCTAGTGAATGTACAGTGGACGTTTGTGCAGAATTAAATGCTGCAGCTCCTCCAGACCAACAGAGGTTTTCCGTGTCTTGTGAAGTGACGGGGCTCCACAGCGAGAAACGTTGTCTACTTCGACCGTGTGCCGGTGTCTCCCTCCAGGCGCGGTCAGGAGGCTGAAGCAGGAAAAGCCAACACTAGGATCAACAGTGATTCATGGAGAGACCTTCGTCTGGTCAGCTAACATTACTGCCAAGCAGGTGAACTACAGAGTGATATTGTGGTTTTAGCTGACGTGTCGCCTCACTGTTTTGAGCGATGCTCGTTCATGTCTAGCGAGCACAAGCGCGAGCCCGACGCTGACTTTCGTTGACTTAACGGCCACAGGTGTCGCTGTTAACAAGCATTTCTGAATCTTACAAACAGTCCCTTTAAAAGTGAATGTTTTCTGGTTTCTTTACTCCTCTATGACAGTAAACTGAATATCTTTGACAACTAATCGATTAATCGAGAAAATATTCAACAGATCAATCGACAATGAACATAATTGTTAGTTGCAGCCCTACTGGTGAGTATTTTATAAGCTGATTGCAGTATGTTCAGATTAAATGTTTAAATTTTACTGCTGTCTTGACAACAAAACCATAAATTAATGAAGAATTCACCATTTCTTCCCCCAGAACTTTAACCTGGACCATCTGGCAGTGTGGAGAACGCTTTAAAACACCATTTATCAATCAATCCAACAATCAATCAGTGGCTGCTCTGTGGTGCTGAGCAGTTAGTGTATGGTGGGTTTTTAGAGCTTTTTCCACTGAAAACAGCTGAAGGCGAGAATGAGAGTGAACCAAAAGTAAAGTTGTGCGCAAGACAGCTAAACAATCAGCTAAAACTCACTAGATGGTGTATTATTACATTGTATTCATTATCCATTTTTATTAAAAAAATGTAAAAATAATTAAAAAAAAATCATTGTACTCGCTACAAAAACAAGTAGAAGAGTTTTGAATAAATGCAAAACTGAAAGGTAACCAATGTAAGGACTTAATTATTAATTTAGACTTTCAAACCAGTGGGCAACGTCCAGGTCTGAGGGTCTGAGAAGTGAAGTCAATGCAGAAGTGCCTTAAACTTGCATTCTTTCTAATAGCCAGCAGGGGGCGACTCCTCTGGTTGCAAAAGGAAGTCAGATTGTCTAGAAGTCTATGAGAAAATGAGTCTACTTCTCACTTGATTTATTACCTCAGTAAACATTGTAAACACGAGTTTATGGTCTCAATCTCTAGTTTCAAGTCTTCTTCAATACAGCATGATGTTCATTTAGTAAATTATGGTCCCATTTAGAGTCAAATAGACCATAAAGCAGGGTATGCTTTAGGGCGTGGCTACCTTGTGATTGACAGGTCGCTACCACGGTGTTGTCCGGTCTGGGAGTTGTTTTCGTCTTACAACTTTAACCCTTTCACAGTGTGTTTTCAGTTCATGAAAGTTAATTATAACCTTTTTGGTCGACTAAAAATTTCTTATTCAGCGTTCGTTGCTCCACTTTTCACCCTCACCCACTCTCTCTCAGTTCTGGTTGCCAAAAACCAAGATGACGATGGCCAAAATGCCGAACTCGAGGCTTCAAAGCGGCAATCCACAAACCAATGGGTGATGTCACGGTGACTACGTCCACTTCTTATATACAGTCTATGATTCAAATTGGGAATTACATTTGACAGAAAGTATAAAAAATATGACTAACAGTCCAAATCATAACTGTTATTCCGATCCAAAGTGTTTCTTTCACGGACATAAAAGAGTTAATTTCTCTGTCTGTCCAGGTAAAAAAAAAAAAAGGAGGATTAACTTCCTTTTCAGCGTTGCAGACAATGCAGAGTAACATCGGCAGTGTTGCAATAAAAGCACCGAGGTCAGAGGTAATGAGTTTCACAGGGAGGATCTTCTTCTTGGGCTCAATCTCCATACAAAGACGCTTGATTGGGTTTTATCAGACTCACTTTGGGTAAATTGGAATCTGAAGCAGCAATCTGTCCATTTTCCCCTTTAACACTTCACTTTCCTCTAAAGATTTTACTTCCATTTCCTCTCTGTGACAAAAGGCAGTGATGAAACAAAAGCAGCTTATCTCTCCATGGAGACGCCGAAGATGACGGAAGAAATCATTCTTTAGGTAGAAACCTATTATTGAAGTCGATAGCTATAGTATATTGATATAAGAATGTATTCTTAAGTCTTTCTCTTCTCTTTCTCGCAGTGTTTCACCTTTACCAGTGTTCAGTTTGTTTTGGATCTTCTCGCTCCACCAGGGGACCTTATGATTTATGGGCACATCTGTCAGCCATAATAAAGCAGTCTCTAATGAAGCCAGGGAAGGTGACCTTTGTGTATATATGTGTGTGTGGGTGTGTGCGTCTTTCAAACGTGCATCTTGTGCGCATGTGTGCTCTGTTATAAAGGTTATGAGGTCATGTGTGTGAGCTGAATGGTAAGCAATCAATGATGAGCTGTAAAATGCTGGATACATGTACAGTACAGTATGTATGAGAAAACAGAGAGAGGAGGGAAAGACAAAACAGTCAATGTTTGGGGAAACAAAATGAGTATGCCGCAGAAAACTGGAATTGTTTGAAGAAAGACTCACAGAGCCAAACGCTGCACTACAAACAAATGTAGGCCACATATTCCACCGGGAACGTAACGGCCATCAGCAGGACGAGCCTCACTTCCAGCTATCTGATACAATGCAAGGATAAATAAGGGGGAGAGGAGCAGAAGCAGACCGTTTTATGAGAAATATTCTGCAGAGCGGAGGCCAGCAGAAGCTTTAATCACCTCACTGTCACTGGCTTCATTATGATATCATCGTCAAAGAGAGGAAGGACACAGAGAAATGGAGGCTGGGAGAGAAAACGGGGAGTCGGGAGTTGAAAGGGGGAAGGCACAGTGAGAGAAAGAGAGCACAGAAGATGAAAAACGATTGTGGAAAAAGCAGCACAGAAATAGTTGAAAATGGACACATTCAAAGCTTCCACCAGTCAGCAGTTAAATCTCCAGAGAAGTTTTAGTTATGCAGAATTAAATGGCGACACTATGATCGCCAGCCACCCCTAATTACCCACTCCACAATCTCAAAATATGATCTGTAAATAGTAATTAACACTCATTCCCATGATACAAGTGTGTCTAATATTGCCACAAATGATCTGTGAGTGGTAGATTTGATGGCATCTGTCCAAGTGCTGAAGCATCTGCAGGGTTTCTATAAGGGTTCCTATATGAGCTGAAGAAGCTAATGTGTTTATGGAGCTAACTGGGTCACTGTGAGCAGATCTCAAATCCCTACACCAGGACAGCATCTTATCTGTGGGACTTCAATTATAGCTCAAAAATGTTGCTGCTGCCCTGAATTCCCCCCAGAATCCGAGGATGCTATTACCGAGTTACACATGGTGTAAGTGTGTTTACACTTGTGGCAGTGACAATACAGTAGGACTGAGTCAGGCCAAGATAGCATCCACTCAAGAATACCTAAAAGTAGCCTCAAACACAAAGATCTTTAGATTATTATCAATCATCCAACTGTAGATGAACCTCTCACAAACTTGATTTAGGAATCGATAAAGATCTGCAGGTTAATTTATTTAACCTTTAATGATAATGTGTACCTATTATCAATTAGGTTAAATCTATTGACGCTCAACCTTATAAATGCATATAGGAAAATAATGCATGATTTCTCTTTTTATAAATAACAACACTACATCTACACCTTGCAGCGCAGTCTCCCTGCAGCCTTTCTGCTTGCCTAGCGTACTACAGTAGTGTCATTAGTTTCAGTATCTCAGCGTGAGTCAGTGGAGGCCCTTGGGCTGCAACAGGGGGGGGGTACCGCCGCCTCTCGCCGACTATCAGTCTTTAATTTTAGCTTCTGACACAGCCTGGGAGTTTCCTTGTTAAGTGGTAACACTTGAGAGATTATTATTTCACTCCCAAGCTGCGTATTAGTGCTGAGCTGTCACTTCCGTCGTGATTCAAAGATAATTAATTTAAAAAGTTTCTAACAGCACATTGTTAAAGGTTATACATTATGTGCTTTAATACAAAGAAAATATGAAGTACCAAATGGAAACATGACTCAGTGTTAAGTTGTGACAGATGTATTATGCAATTATTCATTATGACTAATATTTGCATATCAGAGAAAATATAGAGCATTAATGTTGAGGTGGAGCTACAGAAGAGCACTGCATGATCACATTGAGGCCAAACAAAACAGAACATTATTAGACTGGCATTCAGTCAGTTTGTATGCAAAACTGTGAAGTAAAAATGTACATTACTGTACTTTTATTTCAATTTTTAAAGACATTTTTATTTGTTTTATGGCATTTCAGCTCTGAAGGATACAGCTCGTAATAACTTATATATTTTTTTTGTTAACAAATGAAAACACCAAAGTGAATTGACCCTAATAACCATAGACAAAGCCTGATAAATCTCATTCCTCTGGGCAATCAGACCTCCATTGTTGTCCAAAAACGATTAAAAATGTTCCTTCATTATGATATACATGAAGTTTATTTTGAGTCAACACCATCCTGTTGCTGTAAATACTCACTAGTGCAGTAAATGTGTATCCACGGTTTTAAAGCAAGTCCCAAATAATTGTACTATTTATTCCTGTTTGTCGAAAACAACAGTGCCCAGCTGTTTTAGGACATTACTGAGCAATTTAGAAGAATTAAAATATATATTTGTGACCCTTTTAAAAATATTTATGTCTCCAGTAGGGACTAATGTGCTTGAGACAGAGTAGGGAAGTAAGAAAGAGTTAGAGCGATAATTGGACATTTTGGGAAATGTGCTTAGCATAAAGACTGGAAACAAGGGGAAACAGCTAGCCTGGCTTTATCTGAACAAATGGAAAAAATGAAAAAAGTTTTGGGGGTGCTGGTAGGTGGATTTTGTTACTTTTGGACAGAGCCAGGCTAGCTATTTCCCCCTGTTTCCAGTCTTTATGCTAAGCTAAGCTAACCTGCTGCTATAGCTGAAGGTACAGATATGAATGTGCACAGGAAGGCGTATAAATAGCATGACATACACGGACATGCCGCAGGTCACGAGGACGCATCTTAGGCTTTTCGCGTGTCATTTTTACACCACGCAACAAAACTACGGTAACGTCTGCAGTTAGGTTTAGGCAACAAAACCACTTAGTTAGGTGTTTAAGAAAAACATCATGGTTGGGCTTAAAATAAGTATGTAAACTAAGTCAAATAGTACAGAAACAACGTAACATAAGTATGGGAAACACGTCACAAACGCCACTAAAAAACACGTCACTAACATAGCTGACAAAACAAAACAACGGTCTCGAACACCAGTCTACTGCTTGAAAATCCTGTGTTTGACTATTGCATACGCGGTCAGTTCAGGTACAGACTACATGGCGTACAAATGGCACGCCAAAAGCAAGAAAGGCGTTCTCATTGCACACTAAATGCCTTGTGCATTATCGTGTCCTTTATACACCTTTTCCTGCGAACGGGCTGCATCTAACTCTCCACCAGAAAGCAAATAAGCATATTTCCAAAAATGTGGAACTATTCTTTCAAGCAAAGGAGTAACATACTGTTGGTTTTGGTCTTCACAGGATTTGTTGACAATTATAAAAATATAGAATAACACCAGCCTTGTCCTTTAATGTGTTGACATTTGACAGGTTAAAACCCAGTGTGTGCCTTATGTACCACTGGGTCAACAGTATGCTCCACTGCTGAATATTTCTTCCCATATAAGACTATAAAGTGCAGTTATGTGCCTATGGCATGTGTTAATTAAAATACCTTTGGAGGGCATGGAGCACACAGCCAGAGGTGAATATTGGAAGCACGTTGAAGCTGTCCTCTGGTTACTATAGCAGTGGGTGGTATATGTATGTCCATGTGCCTTTGAAATCCTTCTCCATGTTCCCTGTCATTGGAATAAATCTCCCTCTGTGCTAACCACAGCCTGTGGCCGAATCTAATCAGCACTTCCAAATGGGAAGCAGGCATAACGGCACAGTGAGTAGGGGGTTATTAAAGATTGAAACAGAAGCTAATTAAAACTAGGGTGAAAGAATTAAGGCTGGTGACCGGGCACACAGAAAGGGACAAAGTCGATGTGTAAAGGAGAAACTGACCTCGACTGGAACAGAGACATTAATCTACCTGAGGCTGAATTTATTTAACATGATTCCACGGATTAGTGATGTCAGTTTGGCATCCTCCCATCAGCTCTGTAGGATAACACTTGTATTTAATAAGAGCATGTAAAGAGGTCATGGAGGTCACTGCTGCTGCTTCCAGAAACATTCGCAGCCTCTTACACAAATCTGCGCAGGTAGGATAAGACAGATATAAGTACAACTTCATAACTGTGTCCTCTGATCCTGCTGGATAAAAGGCTTAAAGATTAGGAGCTTCAGTCTGCGTTGCTCTTTACAGGTTGTGACAGAGACTGCGAGTATAGAGGACTTTTTTCCTCCCTGCTATCATCCTGATATTAACAGGAAGTGACACGCTTGTTAAGACAATAACAGCAGTCGCCTGAAATCAGCGGTTCACCGGTCAGGACAGTAAATTCACACTGAAAGGAAGTGTTCATTGCCAAAGAGCAGTTCTCTGGAAATATTCCTCTCAGTATGAAGTGTTTTAGTCAAAGCAAAGCCTTTTGAAGACAATCTTATTACATTAAAATGTTATTATCATGTTACAATGAAGGCTGGAAATCACATGAACGTTTTAAGGCAGAACTCAGAAGACCTACAGTTAACCTGGAAACTCTAATTACATTAGATGAGCAGACAATCTCACACTGAGATTCTGTTGAATTACATTTGACACTCAGTATCGCGTCTAAGGCTGCAACTAACAAACATTTTCATTATCGTCATTATTATTATTCATTAATCTGCAGTTGTTTTTTTTTTTAATGAATCGATTAATCGTTTTGAGTATACAACATCAGATAACAGTAAAAAATACCCATCACAATTTCCTATAGAGCCCAATTTGATGTCAGTCAACAGTCAAAAACTCCAAAATATTCAATTTACAATCATATAAGACAATGAAAGGCAACAAATCCTCACATGGCCTAAATAATTAACTGATTATCAAAATAGTTACCAATTACTGTTAATCGATTAATCGTTGCATGCTTCAAAATGCATCTACTGATTTGCTTTGTCAACTTCCAAACACTATAAAAGGAGCAGGCTGACTAAATCTAATCATAACTAACAGAACAAACCTAATTTAATGGCAGCTATTTCTATTTTACACAAACATTTTACAAATATATATAATGTTTCCAAGGATCTGTCTGTGGCCCTAATATTATTAATTGCCTCTATCCTAAAACCAAAGTTGATTAGGAATTTATTCTGAGCTGTCTTTCTCCGGTTTCTAAACCCTTCTTTAAAACTTAAAGCCCCGATACACCTCCACACACTCACAGGTGTTTTCACTTACAGTATATTGCCTGATTAGACGTCTTCTCAGCACTGTGTGTGTACACAGGCTTGATTATATTCATTTCCAGCACAGTTCCACCCAGTTTCAACCTGACTGGAGGATTTATGGTGCGTTCACATCATATGGGCTGGATGGTAGAGAGGGACAAGATTGTCATTTTAATGATTTGCGAGTGTCAACTTAAAGGGGACATATCATGCTCATTTCCAGATTCATACTTGCATTTTTCTAATAGAATATGTTTACATGCTTTAATGTTAAAACACATTATTTTTCTCATATTGTCTGTCTGAATATACCTGTATTCACCCTCTGTCTGAAATGCTCTGTTATAGCGCCTGTCTCTTTAAGACCCCCTCCTGAAAAAGCCCAGTCTGCTGCAAAGATAGTTCTCAAGCTGTGGGCTGTATATTGTAATAAGCCTGCATGTGACATAGGGAGGGGAGCCAAATCTGAATGGCTTGTTGAATTGCATGTTTACTGATCTATAGGCAGCCCACAAAAAACTGACTGGGTTGTCTTATTTCACAGTTTGTGGGTTGGTAGGCACTCCAGATGTATGTGCACATTATCAAAAGTGAGTTTTTCATGGTATTTCCAGGTGCATACTTGTATTTTTACTTTCTACTAGAACATGTTTCATGATTGGTCAGCTGGCCCACTCTGTTGTGATTGGTCAACTGAACCAAACTCTCCATACTCCGCTCCAGCTCCGCTCTAACTAGCTTTGAGAGGGCGTGCCAAACTAGCCGCTAGGCAGGTGTTATGCAAATGTCTTAATTGGTGACATCACCTCATTACAGAAGAAAAGGCAGGACTTCCATCAAGTCGTTTCAGACGGTTCAG
>CAKAOI010044953.1:0-21189 GCA_916701655.1 Sebastiscus albofasciatus | reverse complement strand
ACACCCTGGACAGGTCGCCAGTCCATCGCAGGGCTGACACATAGAGACAGACAACCATTCACGCTCACATTCACACCTATGGGCAATTTAGAGTCAACAATTAACCTAACATGCATGTCTTTGGACTGTGGGAGGAAACCGGAGTACCCGGAGAAAACCCACGCTAACACAGGGAGAACATGCAAACTCCACACAGAAGGGCCCCAAGTCAGATTCGAACCTGCAACCCTCTAGCTGTGAGGCACCAGTGCTAACCACTGCACCACCGTGCAGCCCTACATCATGTCTTCATCAAACAATAATACATCATCATCATCTGCAGATTTCTCTCTTCTTTTCCTTCTGCTCAGCTACTCCACAATCTTTGCTCTCCACACAGAGAAGTTACAAAGTTTTCATTCTTTCTTATTTTTCTGAGAAGATGTGTAACCCAGAATACAAATCTATTTAGAAAATGATCCCTAATATCTAAAAAGGATAGGGGCTGGACTCTGTCTTTAAGGAGTTTCCAAAGGAGGCCACGTGGGTGTGGAGATACTGACGAGCCCCCAGCTGAGCTGAGCTGCTCAAAGTTGTGGCCAGTAGGTCAATGGTGCCTGTTATGGTGGCAGCTAAAGAAGCCGCTGATGGAAACCAGTGGCTAAGAAAGCTGTCAAGCTAAAAAGGAGTCCTTTCAGGCTGGTTGCTGGTCGACCCAGGCGACTCCTGAAGCAGCAGATATGTATGTTTCATATATACAGATATATATCTCGCTGCATTCAGCACCTGATTTACGGAGAGAGAAGCTCATCAGACTTCGTCATGGCTGCTGGAGTCAGTCTGCTGCCATTCTAGCTGGTGCTTGTGTGTGTCAACCTGGGAACATTACTGTCATAGATGATGTCATAGATGATGTCACTGTTAGGCGTACCTGAGCAGTTGAGATCCAGGATGAAGGAAGAGTAATATGATATTGCACACTCCCTCAGAGCAGATCCAGACTGAACACAGTCGGTGCTGATCCACCACACAGATGTGTGCAAGGACTCCTCTCTCTGTCTTCCAGAAACAGCAGAGCCACAGTCCAACTTTCTACACAAAACAGCTGCTTCCTTCAGGGTCCAGTCAGAGTAAAAGATATCCACTGGTCTCCAGACCTCTTGATGTTTCACCTCCAGTGTTCCTGCACAGCGACTGTCTCCTCCCACCAACCTGACATCATCAGACTCTGAACAGAAACAAAAGAGTCATCAGTAAAAGAATAAAGTGAGTTTCATTAGAACAGAAATGAATCAGATCAGAGCTGCAGCTCCTCTTCTACCTGAGCAGGTGAGTGCAACAGCTTTACCAGGTGAGCAGGTGTTTCTCTCTGAGCCCGAGCTTCTACAGTCCAGGAGAGTAGACTCGGTTCCTCCACACTGGAACTCTTTGGTCCACAATGGATTGAATTTTCTAGCAGCTCAAAAACTCAATCTGGAGCCATTTTACTAGCTTAATAGGTGAACATGTGGATACATAGAACACAAGTCAGTTAATATAGAGTTAAAGGAATCGATTTTTAAAACATTTTAGGAAATATCTTCATCAATTCTGTTGATTTACAGTGCAACATCACAAAAGGAATTTCTGCATGTTACAGATTAAAACAATCACAGTTAAAAACGTTTATTCAGCAACAATAAAATATTTAAGGGAACTAGTTTTCAAGTAGAAATCAGTTGAAGTTTTACCTAAGGCCTTTCCCATTTCTGATTTTATACGGCTCGATTCCTCTCCTCGACTCCTCGACTCCTCTCCTCGCGTCTTAGTCCCGAACACAGGAGATGGCGAGGAAGAGACACGAGGAAATATGTTTTTAGAGACGTGAGACAAAGATGTCCTTTCCTCTGAAGCGTCACGTGAAGCGATGTCCGTTTCTGATGACAGCAGCAGCTGATCACAACTGGATCAGCTGTCAGTTGGTTTTAACAGCAGTTTATGTCTGAACTGTACTTATAATACTAATAAATGTACAGTTATTATCAGTGGCAGAGCAGAAGTGTTTTCTCTCTGTAGCTTGTTACCTGTTTTTACTTTACAGAAGGATAGTTAACTATAGGCATCCAAAGATTTATACGTCCTTAATTTATCTTTACAGCGCTGCCGTTTGTACCTGGTCGTACGGCTGGCTACTTAGCTAGCCTAGCTTGCTAATTCCACCATTCTGTCATGCAACACAGAAAATGAGCCAACAAAGTTGTCACTCATCTGGCGATAGCACTGTGCTTTCCTACGCTGTGACAAGAGTGTGTGGATGTCATGGTCCTGGGTTTTTGTTGTAGTTTGTTGTGTCTTGTCTTGTCTTGTCTCGCTACCAGTCTCAGCCACTTTTTTGGGGATCCCGCCTGGTGATATCCCCAAGATATCTAGGGGCTGGAGCCCCTAGAACAAAGGGTGGGTCTCAGAGATGGCGATCTACTAAGTTGCCAGTGGCCCAGAAGATGTCACGCCAGTTTCTGTGTCGGGGGTCCTGGCCTACTCCAAGCCTGTTCCTGTATCGGCAGTCTGGCCGACACCTGCTCCACATCTAAGGTCAGGGGTCCGTTCGACGCCTGCTCCACGTATACTGTCGGGGGTCCAGTGGTCAACTGCTCCACGTATCCTGTCGGGGGTCCGGCCGACGCCTGCTCCACTTATCTTTCGGGGATCCGGCCGATGCCTGCTCCACGTATTTGTCGGGGGTACAATGGACAGCTGTTCCACGTATCTTGTCGGGTGTCCAGCGGACAGCTGCTCCACGTATCCTGTCGGAGGTCTGGCCAACGCCTGCTCCACGCATCCTGTCGGCCATCTCCTGTCCCTGCTCAGCCGCAACCATCTCCTGTCCCTGCAGACCCCTGTTGTGTCGCAGCAGCCCCAAGTCCCTGACTGGCTCACCACTGGACCTACCTACAGCTGGGTCATCAGTTGTCGCTGTCGGGTCTCAGGTCTCCGTTGTGTCCTCCTGAGGGGTCCCACCTTCTCCGTGGTCGTCCCCCTGAGGGGTCTGGTTTTCTCCGTGGTCATCCTCCTGAGGGGTATCACCTTCCCGTTGGTCGTACCACCGAGGGGCCCACCTTCTCCGTGGTCATCCTCCAGAGGTGTCCCGCCTTCTCCGTGGTCTTCCTCCTGAGGGGTCCTGCTCTGTGGTTGTCTGCCTGAGTTTCCCAGCTCAGCTTCTGCCCTGCCCCCAGGCCGTCCACCTGAGTTTCCCGGCTCCCCCTCTGCCCTGCCCCCAGGCCGTCTACCTGAGATTCCCTGCTCCGCCTCTGCCCTGCCCCCAAGCCGACCGCCTGAGATTCCCTGCTCCACGCCTGTCCAGCCCTCCATTCCTCAGTTCTCTACCCACTTGTCCTGTTGGTCTTGAGGAGCTGCAGCATTTATTTCTGCAAGAACTGCAACTTCCTCAGAACATTCACTGATATTTTCAGAGCTGAACTAAATCTGTCTTCTGCTGCACTAGCTCACCTTTTCACTCACAACATCACACACATTCGCAGCAGCACCCTCTCTCTCTTTTTTTGTTTTTACACCTTGATCATCACAACCAGCCAGGTGAGGAAGCAGCTCTCTAAGATCAGCGTGAATAAGGCCAGGGGGCCAGACAACACCAGCCCCAGGGTGCTCAAGGCGTGCGCTGGGGAGCTGGCAGCAGCGTTCCAGCACCTCTTCAGCCTCTCCCTTAGGCTGAAGAAGGTGCCCCAGCTCTGGAAGGCCTCCTGCATCATCCCGGTGCCCAAGAAGGGACACCCCAGCACTCCCAATGACTACAGGCCAGTTGCTCTGATGGTCTCTCTTTGAGAGAATGGTTCTGCAGCACCTCAAGCTCTCAGGGATACAGGTAGATCATGGCCTGGTGGCCTGGGTTATGGACTACCTCACCAGCAGACCACAGTATGTCAGACTGCAGGGAAGCCTGTCAGATGTGCTGGTGAGCAACACTGGCAACACTTACTTACACTATACATCCTATATACCACTTTATAGACTGCACACATGTACATATTACATTTATTTATTGCACATACTACATTTATTTATTGACGGACTGCATACACTATGTTCACCCATTCACTCTGTATCTTCTATATATCTATTATTGTTTTTATAATTTTTGTATGCCTTTACCTCTCCTGTGTTTCACTCTGTTTGCTGATGTTGCTGCTTTGACACCTGAATTTCCCTCCGGGATTAATAAAGGTTCATCTTATCTCATCTTATCTTATCTTATCTTATCTTATATTTTCAGAGCTGAACTAAATCTGTCTTCTGCTGCACTAGCTCACCTTTTCACTCACATCACACACAGCAGCACTCTCTCTCTGTTGCTTCATCACTCACTTCCCGCGTAATGACTTACTCTATTCTTACAACAGCTCTTCAGAGGGCCAATCCCGTTTTCACGTTTCTCCTACATGTTTTGCACACAGGGGTCTGCAAATTCACCGCTAGATGCAGACAGATGTTACACACTGTACCTTTAAAGTAGACCGGGTGTGTCGTTCTAAAATATACTCCTTTAATGTTTTGTGGTGGTTTTACGTACGATTGTGGTGGTTTTACGTGTCTTTGTGGTGTTTTTTACTGTCTTTGTGGTAGTTTTTACTGTCTTTGTGGTAGTTTTACGTCTTTGTAATGGTTATATGTGTCTTTGTGGTGTTTTTACATGTCTTTGTGGTGCTTTTATGTGTCTTTGTGGTGGCTTTTACTGTCTTTGTGGTTGTTTTATGTGCCTTTTTGGTGGTTTTACGTGCCTTTGTGGTAGTTTATAGTGTCTTTGTAGTGGTTATTCATGCCTTTGTGGTGGTTTTACATGTCTTTGTGGTGGTTTTATGCGTCTTTGTGAAGGTTTTACGTGTCTTAGTGGTGGTTTTACATGCCTTTGGGGTGGTTTCACGTGTCTCTGTGGTGGTTTTACTTGTCATTGTAATGGTTTTTTGTATCTTTGTGGTGGTTTTATGTGTCTTTGTGGTGGTTTTATGTGTCTTTGTAATGGTTTTACGTCTTTTTGTAATGGCTTTACATGTCTTTGTGGTGGTTTCTAGTGCCTTTGTTGTGGATTTTAGGGTCCTTGTGGTGGTTTTTACTGTCTTTGTAAAGGTTTTACGTGCCTTTGTGGTGATTTTTAGGGTCTTTGTTGTGGTTTATAGTGTCTTTGTAGTGGTTATACGTGCCTTTTTGTGGTGGTTTTATGTGTCTTTGTGGTGGTTTTACTTGTCTTTGTAATGGTCATACATGTCCTTCTGCCCTATGATTGCTTTGTTTAAAGCGTTAAGTTGATCGGGCAGTGCTTGAGTGCGCTGCTGCCGTATAATAGCTTTTATTTAAAGCGTTAAAGGGACTATTTGTAACTTTTTAATCGTATAAATGTAGCGGGTCGCCACACATGCGCGCTCGCATATGCGCGTTCGCGTGTGGCCGCTGCCTCGTCTCCTCTGCCTGCCTGCCTTCACTCAGACAGCGCGCGTTCTCGCTCAGCTCGCTCCACCTCTAGACGTGAACGCACGCTCACTCCACACCGCAGGAGAGTTAGTTTAGCTCTGAGAATATCTAGTGAATGTTCAGTGGACGTTTGTGCAGAAATAAATGCTGCAGCTCCTCCAGACCAACAGAAGTTTCCCGTGTCTTGTGAAGTCACGGAGCTCCTCAACGAGTAACGTTATTGTCTCGTTACCGACCAGGTGCCGGTGTAGGGAGACACGCTGCAGAGCTCCGCTGCATCAGCCTGCGCTGAGGCAGGAAAAGCCAACACTAAGAATCATGTTCATGGAGAGACCTCCGTCTGGTCAGCTAACATTACTGCCAAGCAGCTGAAATATAGAGTGATATTGTGGTTTTAGCTGACGTGTGTCACCTCACCGTTTTGAGCGATGCTCGTTCAGGTATATTTAGAGCGAGCAAGCGCGAGCTCGACGCTGACTTTCGTTGATTTCACGGCCGCAGGTGTCGCTGTTAAGAAGCATTTCTGAAAGTTACAAATAGTCCCTTTAAAGCATGTAAACATGTTCTAGTAGAATTCCAAAATACAAGTATGCACCTGAAAATGAGCATAATAGTTCCTCTTTAAAGATATCAATATTTGTGAGTTCAATAGTATGGGCCGATAGTAAATTTCTTTTAACATAAGCACATAACATAAACAAGCAATCTTGATTCAGATCCATTTTATTTCTTTTATTTTTTTAAATTGCGATCAAGATATATGAACGAGACATTTTACAGTTTAAAAATCAACTGGTCAGGGCTCTCTGGTAGACAAACTACAGTGAATTACCTCAAACTGATTTCGTTTGCATTTCTGTACTGCAATTTCTTGTTACTTGTCGGTCGACACATACATCAATATGGATATATCTGCAATAAGATCATATTGGCTAATATACGAGTCTGGTTGATTTATCAGTCTAAAGCTCTAGTATAGAAAACTGGTCTGGAAAACTGGAACATCTGCACGGATTTTCTTATCTACTTATTCTTTGATTAGATATTTCTTTGCTCATTTTAGACAATTTTATTTTGGCAAAGTTCTTGAACGGCTGCTTTGTGTTAAAATTAAACTGATTCATTTGAAAAGACCGATATATTGTTCATCAGAAAAAAAACTAACTACTTAATGTGAGATATCAAAAAAAAAATATTGCGTTGCTATATCGTATTTTTCAAACAATACCCAGCCCTATGTACACTTGTACATCAATTGATATTCCACAGCAGAGAGGAAATAATGAAAGATCACAATGCATTCTGGGTGAATATGCTCCTCTGGTAATCCGTCAATGTTCGCTCTCTCCCTCAGCCATCGAAGGGTTGATCTCTCAGAAGTCCCGTTGAGATTAGACTTCAGATTTTCGGAGGATTGGAATTAAAGATGGGGACGGGGATTCCCCCAAGAGGAAGAGCCAAGGGGAAGTCAGCGACAGCCTTTTAAACCATCACAGCTCTGAAAATGCGTCACTGAGGGGTTGACCATTTCACAGTTACCATGTTTACTTTAAATTAAGCCCCCCCACACACACACACACAAATTCCCTTCCATTTTTAATCATTAGAGTAGAGACAGGCTCTTATGAGATTAATTAAGCTTAAATTTGAACGGGAAAAGGTTTGTTTGTTTGTTACAGGCAAGGTCATTAACGGACATTCAGTGGCAATGCCATCATAAATAGAGCTCATTAGAGAGACTCCCAGGAGTAAAAGAGGCAGGAGTGAATCCTTTTGTCCGGGGTCACCGTGCCCTGTTTGAGGATAAATGCACCCTCGGGCCATTACATACATTTGGCATGTCATCATATTAATTGTGTTGACTTGCTTCATACATCCAAAGCTCACACACAGATTAGATTAGTAAGAAGCCCAACAGAGACTATCAGAAAAGCATTGAAAAAATCAATCAATCCCAGCTTACACCTGTACTACTCCAGTCAATGTTTCCATTTTCTGGCTACTCAGCAGTGTAATTCAAACCATGGGAACCAATGTACTGAAGTGGGATATTGAACTCCTGTTTGGCCTCTAAGCTCAAAGGCCATGTGGATTTTGATCAGGACCACATCAGGTTTTAAAGAGGAGGACCGCAGTCCTGGCCTGGGTTTTGACTCGTCCTGGACTGTGAATAAACACAGTTGGCTGGTCGATCGGCCTTTGACCAGGAGGACCGATTCTGTCTTAACAAGCTGTATCTCACATCTATACACTAATTAAACCCGTTGATTGGCCTGTCAATTTCTAAGCAGAGGTAGTCAAAGCCTGGAATGAGTTTATGAGAGAGATACAGCGAGAGAGAGAGTTCTGACCTTAATCCCTCGCTGTAGGACAAACATTAATTGCTCCGATTTCACACGTTAATTTCAATCAAGTTCTTGCCGACGAGGGCACAGGTGCTCATTTTGGATTAGATAACTCGGTTAACACGAATCACAAATATCCTTCACATCCCGGGTTAATGGAATGATTGAAAAGGTCGTGCTGATGCTTAAGACATAATCCAGGCACCATGGCAGTTAGCAAAAAGACAACTAAAAAAGGCCAATCATCGGGTGCTTCTCTAATGAATCACCGACATACTTGCTGATGACCATATGGCACTGTCATTCCATAAATAACTTCAAACAAAGCGACCGTCTATGGTACTGAATACTGAATAATCAGCAGCTGCTAAGAGGTACTGATCAACTGGCTGGGCTGTCTTCTCAAGGAACCAGAAATCACTCCATCGATACGCTATTTGAATGAATAATTAGATGTGTAAGGTGTACAGTTATTTTGGACTTATTATGCCATGCTTGAGCAGTACATTTTAGTAGCAGAATAACACACACTTTTTTGTGTCACAGTTTGAAACCTGCATGATATCTTGAAATTAGTAGTGTGGGTACAAACACTAAGAGAAATGACATGCAGATGTTTATTAAAGGGACGATATGTAAGAATCAGAATTTGCTTGTTAACGGTGACACCTGTGGGCGTTAAGTCAATGACAGTCACCGTCCTGTTGCTCGCGCTTGTGCTCGCACTACGTACACACAAGCGAGCATCGCTCAAAACAGTGAGGCAACGCACACGAGACGTGATTGACAGCTAAAACTACAATATCACGATATATTCCACATGCTTGGCAGTAATGTTAGCTTCCCTTTCCAATAGGAATTTTGCCAACTTGGAGTCCGTTTTGATACCTAAAAGCAAACGAATGTTGACCGATGTTGACCCTAGTTTTCCCTACGACGTTGGTCACATTCCTGTTTTGCAAGACGGGCTTCACCAGATATAACTTCCGTGGAGTTTTGTGTTGGAGTCTGAGTTAGCGGACTCCATTTCTAACCGAACATTAAACTATCGTTGCACACTGTTATCCCTGTACTGGAACTGAAGAGAGTAAAGGCATTTGTGAGCATGCATGATGCATGGATGTATTAAGAGCTCCCGTTCATTTCTATGAGCGTTGCTCAGTGGCACATGAGGCCAAAATGGCTCGACTGCTGAGTGATAAAGTACCCGGATCATCCGGCGATCTTCCACATCCATTTGGCTTACAGAGCAGGCGCAGTATAGCGTTTCCTTTAACTCCGCCTCCCAGCCCTCGGTCCAGCCTCGGTCTGGGTCTCATTCACATGAACGGAAAAAGGGAAATAACTCTGGATACGGCTGTTAGTGCATTTAACAACTTTTAGGACCTAATGATTTAAATAAGGGATAATCAAGTGTTACAGAGTTACAGACGTCTCTTTCCCAATAAAAGTCTATGGGAAAAAATCCTTTTGGGCCCAAAGACAGACATTGTAGTACCGCTGTTTGGCCACTACGGAAATTTGAATCAAAGCCCGGCGCGTTTCCTGGTGGACTTGGCATGATGTCACATCTGTTGGATTTTCCCGTAAAAATACGTCCCGCATTCCTCACATTAAAAGCTGTTTACAGGCTGATAGAGGAAACCCAGAAAGTTGCAGAAGGTCTAATTTTTTAGGTTAGGATACAACCTGTTCACACACTGGCAATAAAAAACGAATAAAAAACGTTTATACAAACTTACATACAGTCCCTTTAATCTATGTCCACCTTATTTTAGAACATTTCATTTTTTTATAAATACAGGTCACTTATAACGGTGTGCAGTGACCCTATACTATGTCCAGTTTAAGATGAAGAGAAATTCTCTTACCTAATGTCAAAAATACAAATTATGGGTAATGTCCTGACTTTCACACATTCTACAGTAAATACATGCAGCATTCATATGCTTGTGTTTCTAAACAGAATTATATAACAGTATATATCAGACAAACAACTCTGCATTTCTTACTTAGATTGTAAATCATCGCCTCATTTTCTGTCGCCCATCTGCCAATAGCACACCACTGTGGCTTCAACTACAGCAACACACACAAATATATTTCAATACATTATTTTTTAATCACTGACTCGATTCTGAAAATGACAATAAAGCGTCTGAATGCCTTATGAGAAATATGCAGCCTTGTCACTAAATGTTTAGTGCTCATTAAATCTCATTGCCATCAATCACAGAACCATCTACTGTAGCTCTGCTAATTAGCTGCCAGCCAGCCTCTTTGAGCAGTATGACTGTGTGATGGGCTGCTTCTCATTGAAACGGCTGTGGAAAAAAAAAAAATGCAGACTCAGCAGTTTGAATATTTCATGTTGTCCTTCGCAGAGAAAGAAGCTGCTGATCCTCTGAGCGGTCATAACATTGGCCTCTGACAACCTGTCCGTCACTTTCTGAGCTTTCAAAGTGCCTTTTTTTCCCTCTCAGTACAACTATTACAGCCTGAATGCAAAACATGCAACTACAGCACATTACAGTACAATGATATCACCATTCGTACACTCATCTATTTATATTTGTATTTGAAAATTCATCAGAAACTGTAAAGTCCTGGTTTCACGTTTTACCACACTCACATAACATCCTATAAATGCTAAACTGATACATTCAGCACCAGCACTATGTTCTGATGTAGTTTACTTTGTTCAGAAGAGAACTACCATATTATATCATTCAGAGTGCATTTGAGTGCACACTAACTTTTTTTTCACCCTTCATGTTCTTTACCATTAAAATCTGCCAACTACTACCCTCGTGTGGCCATTTGGTTTCAATGCAGCTGGACAAAGTAAACTGGCATGTGTTTTTATTTCCACATCTAAGCATTTAATGTGACTTCATACCACCTGGTTCACAATATGTTCACTTATCCCAGTTTTAAGGTTGCCTCAAATGGACAAAAAAAATGTCTTGAAACATTACCAACATCTGTCAAACGGAACCAAATAGTTTTCCATCCCACTTTAGGGGTAGTAAGAAAATACCGACACATGAGTATCGCAATATTATGTTTAGCGATACTGTATCAATTCTCCTAAACGCTGTATCAATTTTTAAGCTAGAGTGAATATACCGGCATCATATGAAACTAGAAAACTTAAGGAATTCATTGGTACCAACCATGTCATACTTGCATGTCACGAAGAATGCTAAATAAGGCTCCACATTTATGCAAAAGTTTGGCGATGAAAAACTGGCATAGCTATTTTCTAAAGCAGTGAATGAAAATGTGTTTAATATGGGTACTACCCATGAGTAATTGTTCTAAAAATGGTGTTATGTTAATATTAATATTTCTGCATACTGGGGTCCCTAAACAGTATTAGCATTGCATAAATTGGATATGACTGGAAAGCTGAGACTCTTGTGGATGTAATGATGTTAGTCCCCATAGTAGCTATTTCACATAGTGACTGTTTTTTACTCAGATTTTATACATATGGTCAGTTTTCCTAAAATTAGATTAGAAAAAAAAAAATCGCAATATATCACCTTCCTTAAGGTATCGCAATATATTGAATCGTTACACCTGTGTCATTATACGTATCGTATCACCAGATTCTTGCCAAACACAGACCTTCCACTTATTAAAGAATTTAACACTCTCAGGATAAGAATTATACTAAAATGTGAACATATACATATGAAGCTCAATGGAGGCTCATCTCATTTCCTAAATACAAAGTATGAGGCTCTCTTATATTCTTGGGATTACTCCGTATCCCCTCTGTGTACGTAGAGGTCTACATACCGTATAATGAATATAGAGATGACCTTTATGGCTGTGATATCATGCTGCTGATGATCTAATTTCACGTCTATGTTAATTAAGGTCACTCTATATAAGACTCATTATCCACAGACAGTGATGGGGAAAACATGCTTGGGCATTAATGGAAATATAATAATTGTATGTACAGAAGCAGTTTTACTATGTGTAGCACATTATTAAATTAAATATTTAAAAAGATGGAGGCTCCAGTCTTCTAAGCAGAGACATTTTAGGATGGATTTGTTAAGGCTGATAAAGCAATAGTTATTTGGTACTAAATTACACCTGTGCTATTACTGTTACAGTATAAACACGTAGTAGTATCTGATGAAGATTGTGATTGGGAGATTTCATTGTGAGTTCAGTGATTTATAATAGAGGCAAATGAGATTAATTAGGCTGAAGTCTAAACTGTAAAAGGTTTATTTGTAAGAGGCAAGATCATTAACCTACATGCTCTGGTGATGACATCAGAAATTATAGTCTCATTAGGAAAGTTAATGTCAGGAGGGCGTTGTGTTTTCTGAAGGCCCCTGTCAGATGATAAAGGTAGCATCGGGGAATGATATATATATGTAATTTCATCATCCTATGTCGGTCATAAACACAAACTTCATGTGTCATGAGCGCAGGGGAAAACACATTTATATTAGGTCTGTCAAGGTTAACGTGTTTTTAGGTTGTAACGGGATACATTTTTCACGAGGAAAAACTGTCATGGCCATTTTCAAAGGGGTCCCTTAACTTCTCACCTCAAGATGTGAATGAAAATGGGTTCTATGGGTACCCACGAGTCTCCCCTTTACAGACATGCCCACTTTATGATAATCACATGCAGTTTGGGGCAAGTCATAGTCAAGTCATTACACTGACACAATGACAGCTGCTGTTGCCTGTTGGGCTGCAGTTTGCCATGTTATGATTTAAGTATATTTACGCCTTGAGGGTTTTTGGATGTTATTTGTCATCGTTTTGTGTTGTTAATTGATTTACAATAATAAATATATACATACATTTGTATAAAGCAAATTTGTCCACTCCCATGTTAACGGGTTCTTGTTAATTTTGAAGATTTTTTTACCAAGTTGCTGGTTTATGTACTTACTATATCAATAATAAATAGCAATTCATTAAATTTGTATCTATGCATTTGGCTGTTATATTTTGTTTTACAAAGTTTGAAAAGCAATATTAAAGTCAGGCCTGATGTTGCCTTACACATAACATAATGATGCCAGTCTCTTCCACACAGTGAGTCATACAGCTTATTAATCAAACACTCATATCGGATCGGTACTCGGTATTGTCCGATACCCAAAGCCCAGGTATCGCTATTGGGACTGAAAAAGTTGGATCAGTGCATCCCTAGTTTTAAAAGAAGAAAACACCCATTACATCAGTCTGCAAAACTACTAAGGCCAAGGCCAAAGCCAAGGATAGCAGTGTTCTTATCAGACAAAGAATGGCTGTCACGACACTGTAAACAACATAAAGGCAGGATTGCAAATTGGAAGTGTTGCTTTTAGAAGAGTTAGTGTAGATTGGAACGTAAAGAGTGTGCTGAGCTCGCACAGCTGTCATGTCCCCCCCAGAGAAAGTCAATATTTTTAAGTTTCACACTTCAATTTCACACAGGCCCTCTATAGTTAGAACACAAGTACTCATTTTATATCCAGTACCTCGGAGTGAAAAGAATTATAAATCAACGCCAGGATTAAAGAAATGTAGATCAGGCAGTTTATGTGCAGCCATAAATCATAGGTAGTTAACAGCAGGAAGGGGGTTGTTAAAAAAACATTCTCACATGAAGCTTGAACACATAAAAATGTAGTGATTTGGGGTAAAACATTGTATTTTGATAATGAGTACATGACTTTCTTTTTGAAACCCCTTCTGTTAGCCGACTGTTTCACAAAAACCTGCACTATAAGTTGCCATCCATGGTCCTCTGAAACTCTAACTCCACTGCTGGAGCTCTACTCTCTGCCCATATCAATTCAAGGAGGGTTTCTCAGTCTTATCAGGCGCCTGTAGCCGAGGTATCTATTTTTACCCAATAACCTACATAAATCAAAGTCCGGCCGAGTCTCATAAATGCAGCCCTGGTGCAAATCATCAAGACAGAGTTTGTCATGGGTTTACGGCATCACAAGGTAGCCAAGGTCAGTGTGCTATTCAAACATGGATTGACTTGAACATACAATATACGGTTGCATAGCAGGGAACATTTCTACGATGTACTTATATTTAGTTTTGTCTGACACTTTCATGAGATTCCCCATGGAATTTACAACTGACATTCATTTTCTTATCACAAAGGACATGATGACCCAGGACAAAAGGATCGTGCCTCTAAGAGTCTCTCTAATGAGTCCCAGTTGGGACGGCATCGCTGGGGAACAACGCTTAATGACCTTGCCTGTAAACAAACAAACCCTCTACTGTTGAACCTTTTGCCTAATTAATCTCTTCCCTCGTTCATTAAATGGAAGGCAAAGTGGGAATGCAAATATTTTAAAGAGACATTACGTTTTTGAGGAAAACCTGACAATTCAAAACAGGCCTATACGAACAATCAAATGGCCAACCTTCCTTTAAACCCTCATTATAATATGACCGTTTAATGTTACAGCTCTCTGTAAATAATCAAAAATAATGTGTACCTAGTCTTCTCATGTTAAGTAAACAGGAAGTGATGTTAAAACCGCAGTTTAGCACACTTCCTTTACTTATTAGTATAGTTCTGAGATGATTCCTCATAACTCATAATTTGACTAATAAAGATGAAAGATTCAAGCCTATTATTGTGACAGCTTACTTGTCTTTAACGACAGACCAAAAAACAACATTTCAGTACTGAATAAAGAGCCCCTCCTTAACTTATAGCTTCATAGTGTGTTTTTCTGACTTTGCCTCTGATAGTAAATCTCACAGTCTGTATACTGCACTGCACAATAACACTGAAGATGGCTCTTATCTGCTCTGCTCTCCTGGATCACGCTGGGCTCTTGGCTGGTCCCTATCACCACTTGGACTTCCAAACTGCTTTGAAAGTATGGAGACACCATATCTTTTAGGGTTTCAGTTGTATACACTGCCCTTCAGTCCTTATAATGACCTAATTGAGCGGATCAGGTATCAGCCAGTTGTGTCTGAACCATTAAATACAGTTTCTTAGTCAATGTTATTAAATAATTCTGTGTTTATTCATTCAGTCACGGCGGGACACTGACTCTGTTTTAGCACCATAGCAACCTGGGCTCATGTTAAGCTACATAAAAACAATCTCAATGAGTTCCACGCAGCGACGTACAGTTTAAATTTGGGGGAAAAGAGAGCACTGGTATTGGATTGGCAGCAGATGCCCTGAACTGAGGTATCAAAATCGGTGTTGGGAGAGAACAAGTTGGATTGTCTATTCCTAATTATAACCCCTAAAAAGTTTAGCAACGCACCTGGATTGTTCCTTGTTTTCATGTCTACTCTCATGGTGAGCACACAAACATCTGGACATGAAGTGGATCCCTTTGTAACAGTCATATTGAATAGTTGGTACATCAATGCTGGTTCATCCTATATTTTCACCATTTGTACCAGATTCATACTCATCAACCTTGAGAGCTCAAAAATAGGGAGGATTTCAAAACCAAAGCGGGGGGTCTGGTGGTCCTCCCCCAGATAAAATTGAGTTACAGAGACTTTATTTCCTGCATTCTGGTGACTTTTAAAGAATGAAAATAACAAAATAATAAGTACACTGCAACAGCATTTTTTTTTGTTAAATAGGCCTACTTTTAATTTTACTTTTCTCAGGAAAGAAAACTGAATAATTCGCCCCTCTGGTGTGAACTTGTGTGAATCTGGTGTAAGCTTGGTTAATATTCATCAGTTTTCATTCATTCATTCATTCATTCATTCATTCATTTGTTGCCCTGCTTAAGTATTTCTTTCTCTTGGTACTTTCCATTTTTCTCTGAGTCTCACTCACTGAAGGCTGTATTATCATCTGGGTAGAAACAGTAGGGCTTATACACGCCGTACAGTGCCAGAAACATGTTGAGAAAAAAAAAAAGGTGTAAAAAATTGCCATAAATTGGGAGAAATGTGGGAAAATTGTGACTTAAAATACCCAACATCAGTTGGTACATTTATTGATTGATTTCAGTTACCCTGAACATCATTACAAGCAGCCTTTACTTTTTTCCCCCAGGTTGTTTAGAAGCATTTGGAATTTTCTGCTGCTGCACACAAGTAACTTCAAGATGTCTTGTGAGCTTTCAGCCCATTTTCCAATGAATTGCGTTCCTTTTGATGATTCTGCATTGTGTCCGATGCCAACGCAGCAAGTAACTGTGAACACAATCTCAAGCAGTTTAATGGCAACTTTATCACACTTAGAATACTAATTATAGAAAGGTGACGATGGTGTGTAGGGGGCTGAGATCGCAGGCCTATCTCCTACAGCCCTTCAGAGAATAGGTGACGATTAGACAATTAGGAGGTTTACACTTGAGCTTTTCAAGAACACTAAAAACTCATTAATATCAGTGTATGTACACCCATTCCCATTACACTCGGGGTTTTAATTGCGAGAGTGCAAAACCTCCTAATGGATGCAGATGAGATTAATTAGGCTTAAGTCAGAACAGTAAAAGGTTTGTTTGTTACAGGCAGGGTCATTAACCAGCATCCTTTGGTAATGACATCACAAATAGGGCTCATTAGCCGGCTTCCCAGGAGCAAAGAGGCAGGAGAGAATCCTTTTGTCTGGGGTCACCGTGTCCTGGTTGGTGATAAAAGCCCCCTCAGGAAATACTATTCATTGTCAATGTCGTTATGTCTCCTCGTACTCCAAGTTTATACAAAGTGTGAAAGACACACTTTGAAATTAGAGAAATTGTCTTTATGGTTCCCATTACTAACAAGGTATAGTCAGTCAATTAGTATTTTTATTAGTCATGGTTGAATATGGGAGACGAAAGATGGTTGCACATCTATTGTGTTCCAACATTTAATTAAGCCTTTGCGAAATCAAATGATGTGTTACTGTGTAGCCGAAAGGAACTTGTTATTTCAGAAAAGGTACTCTTGGGGGAAAGCATAGTGCACAGAGGCCCCAATTTCCCATCCATTTCCCTCCAAATGTGACACTGCAATACCTGCTAATAGATGCAGGTGAGATTAATTAGGCAAAAGTCTAAACGGTAAAAGGTTTGTTTGTTACAAGAAGGGTCATTAGCCTGCTTCCTCGGGTGATGAAATCTCAAACTGGGTTCATTAGAAAGACTCTGAGGTGTCAGATGTGGCAGAAAGTCATTTTGTCTGGAGTCATTATGTACTATTTGATGATAAATGCGCCCTCAGAGAGGATGAGGCTTTAGACTTTACACTTTGTTTTTCGTCATAATAAGATTTTTTTTTGCATTCTACAGAGTACACCGAGGACCTGACTTCTTATTAACATTAAATCAAGTATCTCAGCAGAAATTTGGAACAACAATGTTGGTGTGTAATGGCAAGCGGGTAAAGGCTGAAGTGTGTTTGAGAGACCCATAGATGAGGCAGGAGTCCAACTTGATGGTGGAAAATCCAGATGGTAGTTTCTCATAGAGTTTGCCCAGAAATGTTTGGCCAGGACTTTGCTATGACACCAGAGTTTCTTCCCAATCGGCTTGACTGCAAGCAATCGTCCATTGGTGTTGACTCTTAAGGGGGTAAGGGAGTCAATGAAGTGATGGGCACACTGGTCATGTTTGGATTGGGTCACTTCCTTTGAATTTTGATGAGGGAAGGAATCCAGCTAACTATGTACCCTCACTTGTAGCCGTATGCAGACAGTGTAGTTCAGCCCTGAAGGCCCCTGCATTGCCCAATCCAAAGACTGTACAGACTCCAGATGGGGCACCTGGAGGGTCGGTGTACACAGGCATGGGAATGACAAGATGAAGACAATCGGATCCAATGGGAACAAGTGGCAAAAGTTTCATTAAGCTGAGGCAAGGGTAAACCTTTGAGGTGAGGGTAATATTGTTGTAGTGCAGCAGCTGGCCAGGAAACTGTTCTGTATTTCGGACTCCTGCCTCATCTATGGGTCTCTCAAACACACCTCAGCCTACCATTTTGAAACTTATAATGATGTTGTCTTTCTTTATAGTCATGATATATCAATAAGGTAAATCAATATCAATAAACCAGCACCATTACTTTCATTAGGGCAATTCGAGTGGCAACCTCTGGTGCTGAGAAATGAAGCCACTGCAGAGGTGCCAAAAACTGCAGTTCCTAAAGTGGCCACTTGAGGCTGGCTCCAAAAGCGAGTCAATTCATAGACCCCCATGTTGAAACGTCCAACTTTAAAGCAGAAATAAACATGGTTACAGCCAGGTACAAGGAAAGAAAAGTTTTTGGTCTGTTAAGCTATAATATCCCCGTTCATAACAACTATACAGGGGGGGAATTTTGATATAACTCACCGTTTAAATTATATTAAGGCTTAAAGTGAGGTATATTTGAGGGAGTGGCCGCTTTGAGTGACAGGTGGGTGCAGCACCAAGTCGATAGCTGCTAGCTGTCTGCTCTGGTACATCACCCGGGCATGCTTCAGCATTTTTTGATTAGCTGTGAGTTAGGCTGCGCCGTCATGGCAAAGATGGCGACGGCCAGAGCTTCACAACTGCTCTTCAGAAACCTATTAGTGACGTCACGGAGACTACGTCCATATTTTATAGTCTATGTGATGACTGTTGAGACCTGATTGGTCAAGAGGCTTCTGACCAGGTCTCATCTATCAGTCAGTTTCTATGTTGGAGTACAGACAAGTACATACGACGGTTTGTAACAAGTGATTTAAAAATATTTATGTGGTAATAAGAGTTTGAATATTTATGAGACAAAATATGAGACAAACATTTTATACATCCTCTTAAAATCATAGTGACAGAGTTATATCAAGGGTAAATCTACCTTTGACTCTGCTGTCTCACTGAAACTGGACTCTAAGCTAGTCTCTGTCCGTAGTCGTGAAAGCTTTTCCACACCAAACCAACGAGTATATTAGATTTGCAGTCCTTAAAAGACACAATCAAATGAAAACAGAAGGGCCACTCCCAAATCGATTGACACGTCTCTTAATACATACATGTGATTAATGTTGTTTGATGGAAATAAAAGGTGATTTCTGATTCAGTTTCAGTGTTATTAATTATAAACTGCATGTTTTCCTGCTCTTGAGATAAAAATTAATGAGGTGCTTAGAATCTCAAAACAATAACATGTTTGTTTTGCCTGCAAGGTAAGTTAGAAGACAATATACTCTCCATGGATTAACCTTTAATTTCAGTAAAAGGGCATGAGCTCATTACCGTATTGATTATCCATATTATTCTTAATGAGAAGACTGCATGTTACCTCTTGAGATTGATGAAGAGGGTATAATTTCCACTGTATACAGGTCAGACATGCAGACATTCAATGGCTACTATTGGAGTCGGCAGCATATGGAGCCACTTTGTGTAAAATGTTCATCAACAAGACAGGTGAGCCAAAAGTACGCTTTATTTTGTCGCACGATGATGGTTTCAATGCCAAATGCACGAGTGTATATGTGTCTGTTTGAAGTATGTGATTGGAAAGATGAGTAATAAGTAATATCTTTTTCCAGACCAGAGAGCTTTTACACACTGTGGAGCAGACACCGTCCTCCAGCACGCAGCCTGTGGAGCTCAACAATGTCTTCTCTCAGGACTGTTTTGAACGACTCTCTCATCATTCATCCTCCGGGCTTCTATATCATCGGATTTGAGACATTTCCCTTCATCGGTGTCTACATTATCTTTCTCACGTTTGTCTATGTGGTTACAATAGTGTTCAATATTTTATTGATCTACATAATTGCCCGTGACGACTGCTTACACACTCCTAAATTTCTGGCCGTCATTAACCTCGCAGTCATTGATGTAATCTTAAACACAAGCACTATTCCCAGCATGGTTAAGACGTTCCTCTTTAAGGTCAACTTTGTTCCATTCAACTTCTGTCTGTTACAAATGTTTGTCTATTATGCTGTTTTACCTCTGGAGTCATATGCACTCGCTATACTTGCCTATGACAGGTTGATCGCGATATGTTTCCCTCTGCGTCAGAACTTATTCAACACTGTGCCGATCATGGGGTGTATTGTAGGCTTGACTTGGGTTTACAGTCTGGGACTAGTAGTGTACAGCACGGCGATCATGACTCGACTGTCTTTTTGCAGTTCTGTCAGAGTGTTCAGCTATTTCTGTGACTATGCACCTGTGTTTAGACTCGCCTGTAATGATAACACAATGCAGTGGTCGGTAGCTTCAGCCTCTAGTATGGTGAATCTGATGGCCCCTTTCACTTTTATCATTCTGTCTTACGCCAGCATCCTGGTCACTGTGTTCAGGATGAAATCAGTAAGCAGCAGGATGAAAGCTCTCGCCACTTGCATCGAGCACCTAGTCCTTGTTGCCGTATTTTACATTCCTATATTCAGCATATTCTTAATGGGGCTTTACGTGCGATCCATTGATCCGGACCAGCGTGTGCTGAGCCTGTCTCTGGCCTCTTGCATCCCACCCTGCGTAAATCCTATTGTATATTCTCTGAAGACCAAAGAGATTAAAACCAGAGCCCTGGCACTGGTCCATAGAATGAAAACAAGCCCTTGACAACTTTCTTCTCCACCCAAAAGCAATCTGTGAAGGCCTTTAACACTCAAGGGGCCTATTTTTCTTAGCAGTCAGAGAAAGCAGGGATAGTTGTATCTGATTCATCAGCAGTTTCCACACAGAGGAGGAACTTTTACTGCTTCATGGTTTCTTGAATGCTGACTAGAGGTTGTCAATGTTAATGCGATGATAACGCATTAACGCAAATTCATTTTAACGCCACTAATTTCTTTAACAAATTAACACAACTTGTGATTTTTTAGGTTGTAGCATGTTCAGTTTTAAAGCTAGAGAGAAGTAATTTTTGGCGAAGAAAAACTGGCATGGCCATTTTCAAAGGGGTCCCTTGACCTCTGACCTCAAGATATGTGAATGAAAATGGGTTCTCTGGGTACCCACGAGTCTCCCCTTTACAGACATGCCCACTTTATGATAATCACATGCAGTTTGGGGCAAGTCATAGTCAAGTCAGCACACTGACAGCTGTTGTTGCCTGTTGGGCTGCAGTTTGCCTTGTTATGATTTGAGCATATTTTTCTTATGCTAAATGCAGTACCTGTGAGGGTTTCTTGATTTCCAATAATAAATATATATACATACATTTGCATAATGCAAGCATATTTGCATTTATTATTTTTTGTCTGCCTTGTAAAGCACATTGTAATTGCTCGTTTTAATAAATGCTATATAAATAACCTTCAGTATTATTATTATTATTATTATTATAAACCACACCAGATATGTTTGCACAACATGAGACTAATAGCCTACAATCTAGTGTTAAATATTACAATTACACAGAAAGACTTTCTACAACATGTGGTGTTTGTTGTCAAAACTAAGAGCCTATCAGCTCTTTGATCAGGCGACAGCCAGGCATTTCCCAT
>CAKAOI010044952.1:37033-120737 GCA_916701655.1 Sebastiscus albofasciatus | reverse complement strand
ATGAAAAAAAGTCATAGTATAGTATGTCGAAAAATTTCATGAAAAAAAGTCATAGTATAGTCTGTTGAAAAATGTTATGAAAAAAAGTCATAGTATAATAAGTTGAAAAATTTCATGAAAAAAAAGTCATGGTATAGTAGGTTGAAAAATTTCATAGAAAAAAAGTCCTAGTATAGTATGTTGAAAAATTTCATGAAAAAAAGTCATAGTATAGTATGTCGAAAAAGTTCATAGAAAAAAAGTCATAGTATAGTCTGTTGAAAAATGTTATGAAAAAAAGTCATAGTATAATAAGTTGAAAAATTTCATGAAAAAAAAGTCATAGTATAATAGGTTGAAAAATTTCATGAAAAAAAAGTTATGGTATAAGTTGAAAAATTTCATAGAAAAAAGTCATAGTATAGTCTGTTGAAAAAAGTTATGAAAAAAAGTCATAGTATAGTATGTCAAAAAAATTGTTAGAAAAAGTCATAGTATAGCTATGACTTTTTTTTTTTTAACTTTTTTCGACATACTATACCATGACTTTTTTTTCCATTCTTTACTATGACTTATTTTTTAATACTATACTTTGACTTTTGTTTTAACTTCTTTATGTTCTTCTATATGTTGTTGAAAAAAGTTTTAAAAAGTCATAGTATAGCTATTCAACATACCATACTATGACTTTTTTTCTACGTGCTATACTATGACTTTTTCGACATGCTATGACTTTTTTTTTTTACTATACTATATAGAGAGGTGTGGGGAAAATAATAAATATATACATATATTTACATAAAGCAGCATATTTGCTAATAAAAAGCCATAGTATAGTACGTCACAAAAAGTCATGAAAAAGCCATAGTTTAGTATTCCATAAAATTGTCAAAATAGTAGATCATTAACAGCGGTTTTAAATATTGATGTTTGTAAAACAGATTTTTCCTAAAAAAAAAAGCACGCGACTGACACCAAGATATCACAGTGGAGAAGAATTTATTTGCATTTTGTACTCAGAAACTTCTCACCAACAGAGAATTTGAAAAATAAATACCCGAGAACAGCAGAACCAGTAGAATGTCAAGTGAAGTTACAAAAATAAGTCAATGAAATCTATTTCTTTTTACATATCTGTTGACACCGTTGCTTTGATAAACCAAAAAAACTCTGGTGTCGCTGTAGCCCACATTTCCAACAGCTCAAATATGAAACCATGTGATTTCTGTTTCAAAAGACGCAAAATACCAACAAATGTAAACATAACAGAGAATCCAAACTGTATCTGTATATTAGCTTAATGCATTTATGACGGACGTCCTACAAGCAGGGAACATGCAGAGGACTGTTAGAACAGGGCTGGGTTCAGTTTACTCAAAACTCAATGAAAAGGAGGAAGTGAGTTTTCTTTCAAATTAAAGTACTGATGAACTTTTTGGCCATAGTCAATATTTTCTACTGATGATTTGAATTTAACAACCCAGCCATGGTTGTTTCTGTCTCTGCGCTTAGTTTTCTTTTGAAAAAGGAATACGTTATTTCCTCCAAAATAAGAGCATACAGAACATTTTTGTCTTGTTCTCTGACACTAAATTTCTTCTACCCTTAAATCTAATCTCATGAACAGACACTGTATGTGGGAGGCACAGTAAGTTACATCAATAAAGCAGCAAACCCCAACCCTAAAAATACCTGAAATCATACAACATTTCATTCTCTAAAATTACGTTACGCCCCACAAGCACTTTCAAAACATAAAATTCAATAATTTTCGAATCATAAAAACAACAAACACTAAAAACCTGTTCAATATAAATAATCTCTTAATTGATTCTGTGTGAATCAAAAACAGCTGCAATCACAGCCAAAGATCCCGCCTCTGCAGTTACATCATATTGTGTCATTACCATGTAATATGTCAACAACTAGTGTGGAATACGTTCAAATACTGCAGATGAATGTTACATACTGTTAAACTAAATAGCTTCTAACATGGAAAATCCCTCCTTATGAAAGAACTGTCACCAAATAGAAACAAAGGCTGCAAAATCAGAGAAGTTTCTTAAATTTACGAGGAACCAGTGATTCTCTGAGTGTGCACTCTTTTCTAAAAAATTGAAAAACGGATTAAAATGAGTCCCGTTTCAAATGCCGTCAAACCGATGCCTGTCGGAGTTAAAAGTGTCCGTTCAGACTTTAAGGCGACAACGCTTTTGTGCAACTGGATGATGTAGAAAATTCACACTCCCAAATATATACTTCAGGTTGTTTAAAGCTCAATTTAACAGCAACTACAAGAACACATTAAAAACTACAAGGCACCGTTATCAAATCCTCATCATGTCACTTGAAAGTTTTCCCTTTACGTATGTCAGCATCTCTCTGCACCAAGCTCCTGTACATTTATAGTCAGTGCGAAGGAGGTCAGCTAAATATGCAAACATGCGTAATATATATGTATATATATGGAGAAGATCTTTCAAGGAAAACTAATAACTTTGTCTTTACATTTTCTTTCCAGGACACGTTCTAGGAGATTAATAGGAAATTACAAGATTGGTTAAGAAAAAGATCCTGGTGGATTTTTGGGTTTGGTCACATGTAGCATTTAGCCTTTTATTTTTAGTTTTTTGGAAGAATGGTTTAGTCTGGTGCAACCTGCAGATGGCTCCTGTCTATTACTGTAATAAAGTGGTGGTGGCAGGTTTAGAAAATGTCACATGTCTCCACGGTGTAAAGCCTGTTTCGTGTTTTGTAATGACAGAATGTGTGGAGTGTGAGGGTTTAGACTTTGGTGTAATTGTTTGTTTGTAGGTGATCCTCGTCTTCGTCGTCGACGCTCAGGTCCAACCTCAGGTTATCCAGAGTCTGACGGTATGTCAGAGTCTCGCTACGCCTGAAAGGGAGACGGTGACACACAAACGTGGTTTATTTTGTGCTATGAGAATAATGTAACATGTTGTATGAGGCTAGGATTTGCTTGTTATTTTTGTCAAAGTTTTCTTATTTACTCTTAGAAGTTGTACATTGGAGTTATAACTTTTGAATTTTAGAATACCAAGTTAACCACTCATAATGAGTAAGTACTTTTTCTGTTCAATTTGACTGTGAGTTTAATATTTTATGTCTACAACAGGCTATTTTATTAATTTTTTTGGTAATTGTGTACTGTTACTTTAAGAGAGCGCACCCTGGCGCTTAAGTTAAGCTGTGAACGAGGGAATCGAGTAGACTAGCTGTGGAGTCACACTGTTTTCATACCCTGTCATGTTTACTTTTATATTGTCCACCAAAGAAAACAAATGGAATCGAATGCTATAGCTATGAAAAACACACATTTCATAATGATTGGCAGGTGTTTAACCACTGGTAACCATAGCAACCACAGTGATGCTTCACACCATGTTACCAAATAATGCGTCACTAAATGAAAATCTATTAAGATCCATAACAAAGTGATTGTTTATGGTTACTTTTACGTCTGAAGGAGGTGAATGATACTTAAAATGTCCCTTCTGACCTGTCCATTAATGTGTGTGTACTAGTGAACGTACTTTGTCTGCAGGTGTTGGTCGAGCAGCTGCCTCTGCAGCCGGCCGCTCGACTCCCTCTCCTCGGCCAGCTCTCTCTGGGTGTGGCGGTACTGCGCATCCCTCCTGCTCGCCTCCTCCTCCGCCTCGTTCAGCTGACGCTTCAGAGAGCGCATCCTCTGGGTCATCTGGAGGACCGATCACAAAGCCACGCTTAGTTTGGACAGACAGGACTGGACGGACATGTTATCAGTAACAAGTGAGACATGAAAACACCTCAAGGTTCTTACCACATGCTTAAAAACATTTCAAACATGTCCTTGACTATTTTTCTAGCCATCTATGTATCTAATGATTTAAATACATATTAGTACAGGAACAAGTCGATCACACTACTTTATAATACTGTGTGTGTTTTACCAGGTCTTTCTGCTCAGTAGCTATCCTGTGTTCCTCCTCCATCTGATCGCCCAGCTCAACGATCCTCCTCTCCAGTTTACTGATGGTGTTGGTCAGAACAGACTTGTTCCTGCACAAAACACACACACACATTAGCACTCACTCGAATGCTCCAATCAATATCTTCTTAAATAATATGCTTAAATACTATGTGTTTTGCAACACTGTTATGATTTGTTCAGAGCTTTCTGCCAATGATTTGAATAAGGAGCAATATGTTCATTGTTTTACTGGTAATTTTAAATGTCTAGAATCATTATGACATTGGTATTAACATGATTCAAATTGAAATGTGTTTCTGTTTATCGCTATGAAACAGGTCTGAAGTATTTATGTTAAAGAGTTTTTACGAATGGTAGGAAGTATTATGCTTGATTACGATTGTCAATCACGATTAATTGTTATGATTAAAAGGGGGTCCTTGGAAAAATTTGCAGATTTGAGAACCCTTGGTTTGTATCACAGCTAGCCGTTTTGCAAACTACACTGCCGTGTTTCAGCAGCCATTCTGAAATCAAACTCAATTAACAGACTTTTAAATGTGCTCGAGGTGAGCGATCCATCACGCTCAACGATGCATGTGTGACGTTTGGTGATGTAGTTTAAGTGCAGATTGATGTTAGCCGAGATGGATTACACAATTCAGGCAAGTTTCAATGGTCTGATCATTCATTTTCATTTTGTACAGAATTGAGTGGAAACTAATGGCTGTTTGGAAACAGAATCAAAGCTATGATCCAAACATCTAAAATCTACTGTACGGCTTGCATTCGAAAATGCAGACAGACAAGTTGTAACACAGGTTTGTTAAGAAAAGTCACGTGACTGACCTGTCCTCGACCCTCAGACTGTTCTCCAGCTCTTTGACTCTGGCCTCCGCCCTGGAGATGACATCCTCCTGAACTCTGGAGCTATGAAGCTCCTCCACCTCCAGACGCAGCTCACGCAGCTAAACACCGAGAGAGAGAGAGATTAGCTTTTACTTTTGTTCCTCTATTGTTGATTATTAAGATACTCAAATGTACAGTTTAATGCAAGTATGTACAAGTTCATTGGCAAATTGTCTTATCACAGATCTGCGTATATGTCCGCCAATAAGTAACAAAAAATTGCAGTGCACAAATGTCAGATATGTTTAGAAACAGTGTCTCCATAACATAGTTTGTCCACTAGAGGGCACTGACAAGTACAGAAGGATCCTTATAAAAAAGAAAATGTGTCTTTATGTTGTGCTAAAATAAATGAATACCAGTTCTGAATCAGTATCTTTGTATATCATATCAGAGAGATGGAGAAATGTATTGAGAAAGAGGGTCTAATTGTGTTAAATGTAGACTACATGAAGAAGTGACACACACAGTACCTGTCTCTCCATGGCGACCTTGTCAGTTTCCAGCTGGTCGTTCAGATCTTTCTCCTGAAGCAACTTCAGCTGCAGCTGCTCAGTCTGACGGCAAACACACAAACGTCTTAATAACCAGCCAAACAAAGTCCGTCAAATCGATGATAGAACAAATGTTAAGTAAATGACAGAACATTTTCCGTTAGCTCACTTCCTGTTTCCAGTGTGCATACCTGTTCGATAGCTCTCTTGTGTTTGGCGGCCCATCTCTGCTCGCTGTCGTGCAGCTCCTCCAGATCGCTCTCCAGGTCGATCATCTTCTCCTGTGAAAAAGAGTTCAAAAATTATAAGTCATCATCCAAACTAAACTTTTTCTCAGGCAGCTTCTGATCTGAGGTCAACTGTCGGTTCAGCAGGCTATTTAGAAATGGCACAGATTGAGTATCTTCAGAAATAGCGACATGATGAATATTTGGGATTATGGAATTAGCACGCTGATTGCTAAACAGGATTTGCATAATTAATACCTCATTAACCCCAAACTCTGATGGTTTGCATGACTGATTAATTCAAGTGGACATCTCTGTTTGAATCATGAGGTCATGTATGCCAACACACTGTGGATACTGTTTGATCTACAGCTGGAAATAGGAAGAAACAGTCAGGGGAAAAAAAGATTTGCTATTTTTTAGGGCTAAAAATATTTAATCACAATTAATCTCATGATTATCAATAGTTAAATGTAATTAATCGCATATTTTTTTTACCTGTAAATGTACTTTAGAGAGAGATCTGTCAAGTATTTAATACTTTATGTATATATTTATTATTGGAAATCAATTAATCAAATCATAACATGGCAAACTGCAGCCCAACAGGCAACAACAGCTGTCAGTGTGTCAGCGTGCTGACTTGACTATGATTTGCCCAAAACTGCATGTGATTATCATAAAGTGGGCATGTCTGTAAAGGGGAGACTCGTGGGTACCCAAAGAACCCATTTTCATCCATACATCTTGAGGTCAGAGGTCAAGAAACCCCTTTGAAAATGGCCATGACAAGTTTTCCTCACCAAAATGTAGCATACGTTTGGAGCGTTATTTAGCCTCCTTCTTGACAAGCTAGTATGACATGGTTAAAAATAATCTAATAATTTATTTTACATGAAGCATAAAAAATATGAAATGATTTACCTGAGCCTGTTTGACTTGTTTGGCCAGGTCATCTTTGGACTGGTTGGTGCTCTGCAGCTCCATGTGGAGGTCTTCCACCGTCCTCTCCGCTTGCTTACACTGTAGCTGGATCCTCTCTCTCAGCTGGATCTCGTCCTCCAGCGTCCGCTCTTTATCAATCAGCTTACCAGACACCTGCACACACACACAAAAACACACAGATCCTGAAGCTGCATTCATACCCAAGGTGTTCTCAGCTATTATTGAAAAGCAGCAGCTTTCTTTCTATCTAACCAAGATGCTAGAATACCTCACAAGCATGTTACTAGTGTGAAATGATTACATATATTAGTATTAGACAGGTGAGCATACCTCTCCCTGCAGTCTGCTGACGATGAGCTGCAGTTTCTGCACCTCCTGCTCCTTCTCCAGCAGAGTCTCCTCCAGCTCCTCCACCCTCTGTGCACCATCCTCACGCAGCTTCTGCTGCAGGTTCAGCTCGGCTGAAGCCTGCGTGGACAACAGCAGGGCCTCACTCAGCTGGGGACACACAGAAACATACATTTGTAAGTACACATATTTGTGTTTGCCTGGGTTTAACTGCAGGGATTTGTTTTCTTAATAACGTCTTAGGATGGTTCCCTGTAGAGGTCAAATGAAGGCATCTCTGTCTACCTCCGTCTCCAGTCTGAAGATGGTGTTGTTGAGTTCGGATGACTTCTTGTCGCTGGTGTCTCTGTCGACCTCCAGGTCCTCCAGCTGTCTCTCTGTCAGCCACAACTTCTCAGACAGCGTCTGGGCATGCTGCGTCTGCTTTTCCAGGTTCTCCTGAACACAACACACACACACAAACACACAGTTCAGAGCTCTGCCAAAGAGTATAGAAGAGAAGAAGTGAAACTCTGGTGTTTTTTATATAATGGCCACTAGATGGTGCTGCGGTAGCACTGTTGCCATTTTGGACTGTAAACGCCAATGAGTCTGTGGCCATGAATGCATAAAGAGACGTCTGTAAATCAGAGGATAATGTTTTTTTTAAGTAAATCAACTTCCCAGTAGGAACACTTAAATAGCCCTCATTTAAATCATTATGTTCTAAAAGTTGCAAAATTCACTAATAGCTGAATCCAGAGTTATTTTCTTCGACGTAATGAACATGCATCAGACCCACGGGACTGCACCACCCTGCACGCTTATATGACATTCGGTTCTGCAGACTTCCTCCTAGCTCAGTTTGTCTGGAGATGATGGAAACTAAAAAGTGCTTTTTTCGAGCTGCTGTGTACCTCAGCGTCCTGGATCTTGTTTTTGAGGGACTGCTGGAGAAAACTGAAGGCGTACTCCTGAGTGTTGGCCTCCACCATCATGTCCCGGGCCTCCTTCACCTCAATCTGTGAAGCACAGGAGAAGAGTCAGTCATGCAAACACACATAACTACAGTAAGTCCATCCATTCATTCATCTGCTCACACCTCCATCTCTCTGTATCTCTCGACCATCTCTCTGCTCTCTCTCTCCATCTCTATCATCTGCTCTCTCGTCTTCTTCAACTCGTTGTTCAGCTGAGTGTTGGTCCTCAGCAGGTCCTCGTTGTTCACCAGCAGGCCGCGCATCTCAAACCTTCACAGGGAGACAGTTTACAGTTTTCAGACGTTTACACTGAGATGACAGAGAGGAGTGAAGGCAAGCTTGAGTAACCCGTTGAGAAGTTCTTTCTCACCTTGCTGCAATGAAGTAGAAGTGTACTACTGAGGGTGTGGTCAGCACACCGTGACATCACTTGGGGGTGTAGTAACAAGTGCTAAAAGACTACAAATTCAAAGACTTCAAAGAAACAGCCAGTCAAAGGATGCTTTTCATCTCAGTGATAAGTTACTTACTTAGTAAGTTAAGACAATCGTCAGCAAAGCCCTGATTTTTGAATGGTTCTGAAGATTATCTTTCCAGATATTCCTGTGTTGTGAGGTATGTTAGGAGTATTTTTTTACATCGATGATGCACCAATTTCAAATCATAAATATTAAACATATTTACGAGGGGATATCCTGTTGTGTGTGGGGAACCCCGAGGACAGCTGATGATGCAGTCACGTTGGAAAGAACAATAGCCAATTGAGAACCAAGCTGACTGAAGAAAGGAAGGACAACAACCACCGTCATGGCTGCCGCGGCTAATGCATGAGCTATTGCAAAACGTGTAGCATAAAGAAGTAGTTAGACGGACTTCAGAAATGGAGGACCAACTTGGCAACAACACAAGTGTTTATTTAACATGTCTCCATGACTTCATCCATTATTTTTCTTTGTGAATTTTCAGTACAAAGTAGTGCAAAAACCTAATTCTCCCTGCCTGTCGTCCGCCCAGTTTGTTCAGACTAAGGTCACGTTTGATCTCGAGAGATTTTGCGAGATTTATGTTTTTTTAGTCGGGAATCTGTTAGTGTGTGGTGTGCTGTTTTGGCCAAATCGTAGGGTGGGCCAGCCTTTAGCTTAAAAGCATCATTTTACCAACCTCGTCTGGTTAAAGGTTTCCAATCTATCACACAACCACACCCACCTGTGATGTCACAGTGTACTGACCATGCCTTCTTTACATCACTGAAGCAAGTGACAAATTCCACCAGTGGCGGTCATCAAAAAGAAGTTTCTCAGCTTGTGTCAAGTTAGTCTTTGAAGACAGTTAAGAGAAGCAAGCAATAACATCATGTCTGACCTTATCTGGTTTCTCTCCTTCTCCATCTCCACACTCTCCGCCTCCAGGAACTGGTTACGCTAGAGAGAACACACACACACACACATACACACCGTCAAAATATTTTCTTACTTGTTGTAACAAACCACAAACTTACAGCAGGACTACATACAGTATGTATGAACCCCAAAAACGGATCAGGTGAGGCCTACCTTCTGGCAGACGTCCATCTGTTTGGTCAACTCCTCTATGTAGTCTTTTTTATGGGGCCCCCCTACAGTGTTAGAGCGCATACTGTAGTGTGTGGTGGGTGCCATCTGTAGCGACAAAAACATGGAAAATCATTACGCGGACGCGATGATAGAGAGTGTGTTATCTGTTTGTGTATGAGTAAACTTACAGTGCTGGTGACCTCGGACCTCTTCTTCAAGAGAGAGTCGTAGGCGGAGAAACGGGGGCGGGCGGTGTTGAAGGTGTTGCCGGTGTTGAAGGAGTGGCCGGTGTTGAAGGTGTTGCCGGTGTTGAAGGAGTGGCCGGTGTTGAAGGAGTGGCCGGTGTTGAAGTTGTGCATGCCCACCGGACTGGTGCTGCGACTGTTGTAGCTATACAGATTCATCTCTGAGGTGGAAGGAGACAGTCCACTAGTAACCTGGAGATGAGGAGGGGGGCACAGAGAGGAGGGTCAGTACCCTGCTGTAGTCAGCCTCAGAAGACCGGGATTGTCCCTGGAAACTCACATGCGTACGGGAGCCCTGAGAGGCAAGTGAGCAAAAAATAATCCTGGTGATACATTTTCTAAGTCTGATCTAAAGGGGTTTCTCTCCTGTGTTTATGACTTAAGAACAGGTGGATAAAAAGGTTTTGCCAGGATAATCTTTCTAAGTTCCTTACATTTTTTTTGTCAAACAGGAGGAAAAAATGGCCAGGTGAAAAAAAAAATAAAAAATTGCAGGGTCATTTTCCTAAATTACTTTTTTTTTTAATCTATGAAAACCGATGGAAAAAAAGTTGTGTCAGCTGAAAATCTTTTTTCTTTTGTCAGGATCATCAAGCGTTTGTTGTTGTAATACTCATTTCAGCCACAAGAGGCTGAAGTGCACCACTACTCCATGTTTTAAAAAGGATTAAAAGCATTCATGTTTTCTTCCAGGTGAGTTTTAATTTCTCCATGCACTCCAAACACAAGGTAAGCCTACTATTGTGTGTTAGCAAGTTATGTAGCATTACTGTCAGGTCTTTCTTTTGACTAGAAATGTATTTTAATCAGCGTTAATCTTCCATTAGGGAAAACATTAATACTTTTAGTTATAGAACATGGGGTAATGGTGCACTTCAGCCTCTTGTGACCAAAATAAGTATTACAACAACACTTAGAGAAAAAAAATGTATCTTTCAAAAAACATTTTTTCACTTGTTTTCACAGATTTAAAAAAAAAAAAAGTAACTTAGAAAATTAATCCTGCCAAATTTTTCTTTTTTTCCCTTCCGGCAAAACTTTTTTTTCTCTGGAAAAACAAAATTAAGGAACTTTTTAGAAGATTATCGGGGCAAAACCCTTTTTTCACCTGTTCTTAAGTTATAAACGCAGGACCAGACTTGGAAAAATAGATCACAGAATTTTGTTTTTCACACTTGCCTCACAGGGCTTCCGTACCTGTGAGAATATGTGTGGATAAAATGCAATGGTGCTTTTCAAATTCTCTTGGCAGTTGCAAATGCATGTTATTTTTATTATTCTATTTTAGACAAAACAATGGTTTCAGTTAAAATTTGGAGCATTTGAAGGGTTTTGTTTACAACAACATTTTTATGGTATCAATTTATTATGTTTATGTGACTTTAAGAGTATTTATAAAAACTAAAAAAAACTGAAGAACTAAGAAGAACTAATACAAACAAAAAACAATGTATATAAGATATAGAAATAAGAATCAGTTTTTCCACTACAAACCTTGAACTCAGACATTCGGTACATGGGGTTGTAATCCATGGAGGCCGTCGTGGCGTACGGACTGTTGAACACCCTGGGAGGGCTGTCGACAACACCAAACTGTGAACAAACAAACAAACAAACAACATATCTGTGATTAATACCAAACAACAGAACTACAAAACAAGAGAGACGCAAGAAAAACAGACAGAAAGGATAAAAGCCAGCAGAGTGCAGACTGAAGACCAATTCAGAAGTACAGATCAAGACACGATTGTTGGTTTGCATGAAAAAGTTCATAAACAGAAGCAAAGACAAAGTTGTAAACTGCTATATTTATTAAACGTGGACAATATCCCTGTTCATGTAATACAGCTAACACTGATAAGTTTCCTAACTGATATTCAAATCAAATTCAACAAATTAAATTGTAATAATCAAACACATCTGAACACGTGATGAAGAGGCGTGTTAAGCTCGACAGTGAAGCTTTAACACATAGATTATTACAAAAACAGGAAATATGTTATAGCTAATGGTAGATTAATTACTTTTTGTTATCTAAACAGGATGATATAACTGGCTGTTAATTACTAATGATTATATGGGGTAAATTACTGTGGCAGATGCACATATATTGCAGTAAATACTTGTATTTGTATCATTTATTATAATTTAAACATACTACAATATTCCATTAATGGTGCTTATATTGATTAGATTTGATGTCAGATAATTTTATCATTGTATAAATCAGAGTTTCTCAACCATAATTAAGATCTTTTTTTGTTGTTTTCAGAATTATGTGATTCGAAAACACATAAAAATTCCAGCAGAAGTTGAGAAACTCTGATATGATTGAATTTTGTGACTCAGGACTGCCAATGAGAAACCTTGAATTTGTGTTTCGTCCAGGATATGGCGTTGTTCAACGACTGGAAAGGAAACGTTTTATTATAGCAATGCTGCATAAAATGTGCATCGCTTCAACAGGATTATGACATTATGAAGATTTCTGTGTGTTAAATTATTGCAAAGTGAGTTGGATGCAGTACTTGGAAAAGACATGATAGATGCACTAATGCAGGATTTCTATTTTTGTCATTTACTGTATTACTGTACGTTAATCATGTCCTTTTGCAAGGCTTTATGAAAAGTGGATTTAATTAGATTCATGATAAAAGAGATCTTCAATTAACATGAAACCTCGGACACTAATGGTTGTGGGTCTTCTATCTAAAAACAAGGTTAAAGACCAGACAACAGAGAGAAACTCTGGTATTAATAAAGTTTGCAATAACCCCATCAAACGTCTCCAATTTATCAAGTAACTTTGACTTATTATTAAGTCATAAAATTATTATTTTCAGTGCGATGAGAGATTTTTCTAGGAGTGAGCATCAGCATTTTGAAACATGACAGAATATGCACTAGAATAAAGAAAAACTACACTTTCAATGTCATTGCATTTGCAGATTTTTGTCACTTGTTTTGTCCAGGAGATGGCACTGTTTAATAACCGGTTCTGTGTTTCTGGAATCACAGATATGACAGATATCTGATTATCATAAAAACTGTCTTTAATCTCCCTGATCTCCCGAATCATACACACACATACACAAAGTCCACGGTCCGCCTCACCCACCCTGTCAGACGTAGAGTCCCAGTCCCGGGAGGCCAGGGACTCCAGGGACCCTCGATAATGGTTCGGCCCCAGCCGGTTGCTCTCCCACCGGGACAGCCGGGGGCCATTCTCCCCCACCGTCCCGCCGCCTCCTCCTCCTGGACCATCTGCATCCCTGCCACTCACCCCGTTGGTCTTGCTCTCGTTGTTGAGGTACAGCTGATATTTCGGGTTCTGGCTGGTCGTCTCAGCTTGGGGCGTGGTGGGCTCCTCCTCTGACGGGCTGTCTGGCTGCTTGTTCGAGTCGAATTCGGACTCCTGGAGGAGAAGGGGAAGAAGGTGGGGAAGGAGGGATGAAATAAACCTGGGTGAAACATAGAAATATATAAAACTACATCTACTGGAGGGGTGAAAACACTCAGCATATAAACTTGGCTTGGCTTGGAAGAACTTGTCCGTCTTTACTTTTGACTTCATAGCCAAGATTCGGCTTTGTCCCACCTCGGCACATACTGCAGATAATAAGCCAAAATAAGCCGCCGGACTCTTACCAAGCAAATTATCAGACAGAAACTCAAGCAAACAGAATGCAAAAATGCACAAAAGTGTCATTTGTCCTAATTACTGCAATCATGCAGTAAAATCAACACAGTTGTAGCGTGAAGGTTGTTGCTATTATTTTAGACAAAAGCCAAAAACATTTGAAGCTCATTTACGGGGACAGAATCTAAAGGAAGTTAGAGTTAAATACGCAAGCGAGAGTTTGTAGCAATTTTGATTAGTACGATTGAAGGCGTGGTTTCATGCTTTGAAGTCATCATGCGGTTTGAGAACGCCGCTTTAATCATGCAAGGAGATGCGTTTAAAAAAAGCTGCAGTGCCATGCTGTTGTGCCGTCTTGACGTAGAGAAGATGCAGAGATGTTCGTTTCATGCAAGGACGTCGGAGTGGCCGGCCTTTGCTTACCGATCCCATGCCGGAGTCAGCCACCGAGTCTCTACCAGAGTCTGTGGTTTGTGTTTTTCTCCTCGGTTCTGAATCCGTCTTCCCGGCGCTGCCTCCTACTGGACAATCGATCCTCGCAGCGATCTTACTATTAACGGTTCCTTTCTGAGCTGATTGAGCCCGACTGATTACCCTGAGCGGAGGGGTCACAGTGATGCTGGGAAGCAGACCCTCGTTTCGTCTGACGCTGCTCGGCGTGGACGGACTCGACTTGGACTTCGGAGACTCGACAGTCGCTGCGGAAGCAGACTTCGGGACTTGTCCTGTTCCTGATGAGGGGCTCTGTGGGGAGGCGTCATCCGGACCGGAGAATTTACCGATCAGGTCTTTGACGCTGCCGGCTCGGTGCAGGTTTGACCTGCGGGACGGGCCTGCAGCTGGTTTCTTTTGACTGGCTCTGCAGGCCTCTTCTTCCTTGGTGGTCTGGTGAGGACTAATCGGTGATTGGGAGGGAGAAGACTCGGGCGCATGCTGAAAGAGGTGAACCCAAAACACTGTTAGCCAGGAGTCTGAGCAGCACAGGTTAGTGGTGGGTGATATTACAGACATTATAAAAAGGGTCGCTCAAATCAAGCAATGTGATTGGTTCATAGCCGTGATATAATAACTACATACCACGGCTATGACTTCTATTTCCTTTGCACTTTCGGTATCACTCCGTGCTGATTCCTTGAAAGCAGCACGTTAATAATGTGTTTTTCTCTCTCCTGTCTTCAGAGTGTGTAGATGTTGTTGGCTGTTGATATGCATACATAATGACATGAAGCCCAGTGTGTGTGTTTGTGTGTGTGTTCCTATCCTGACATAAATCCCTCTTGAGGAAGTGCAACATCTGCTCGCTCATCTGAAAAATCCCCCCCTGCACACCCCCAAACATCCCACTTTTTCACACAGAAATGCAAAAAGGAGGGGTAAAGACAGATAAATATATAAACAGATAGACTACAAAATAATAGAAAAACAACTCCTCACGCACTAAAAATAGAGAAAAAGAACAGAATTTGTATTTATTTTTTTTGCCAAAAATCCACTTGATTAAATCCAACTTTAATTAACATCATAACAAGAAGACCGATGCCACTTAGAGAAATGAAGTGGCGGGCGTCCAGGGGTTTAACTTTCGGGGCTCGAGGGTCCAAAGCACTGAGTGGCCTTAATCCAGGGTCTCGCCTGACAGCCTCCCCCAGGGACGGTGAGCCATGGCTGGGGTGGGAGAGGAGCCGGGTCCTGGGAGGACCGAGAGAGCTGGGGTTTAGGATCGCTGCTAATCACCCCGGTATTAAAATGTTTACAGGCCGTGGTGGGATTAGCTCTGAGCTGATGATTTTTAATGTTATTATTTCTGCCCTGTGAGCTGAGCGCGCTCAGTTTGGACTCGTGGAATGAGGAGACGGGGACACGCTCAGTGATGAAATGTGTGTGTTCTTGTATTTCTGTTCTTATGTACAGTACAATTATTGTGATGAGTTTCTCAACAATCAGGTCAAGATCCTATAGTCTCAGTATATATATATATATATATATATATATATATTTTATAGTTATTTGAGGGCTAATTTATTGGTTTGCATAACATTGTACAGGTGTTTCTATTTTTCTAGTAATATACAACTAATTAAAACACATTTTCACATGATTTTGAACTACATTTTCTCCGAAATTTTGTACACATGGACATCTGGAAGTCAAGCAAGTCCTCACGCTTAAATGAGGACTTGTTCGTCAGTGCAAACAACCCAAATGAGCGTTTTTGCTGATCTGGCGCCCCAATGGTAGAACAAATACACAACAGTAGTACTTTAAGTTTAGCAAACCAAAGCTACTTGGTTAAGGTTTTAGAAAGATTGTGTTCATGGCTCAAAGAAACCAAGGCTGGTGGGAGACAGAACGTTGTCCACACATCCGTCTACCCTGAACCTGTCCTCAAGACACCGGGAGACGGTCTGCGTTAGTAAGTAATTTGCGCTGTTAAGTCGTTTGAACAATCACTGCTGTCATTTTTCTGGAAAATTACGTTTCTAAACGTGCACAAGAAATCTGAATTTAGGAGATGGAGAAACCAACATTCAACTAAACGGAGCAATCACACAGAAAGACGGGCAGACAGCTTCATTCAGGAAAACCAGGTCCATATTCCCTAAAGTCCTGTCCACGCACACACACATTGGTCCTCCATTCCCTGTGGCCTCACTACAGTACAGACATATGGCGTAGAGCTGTACACCATCTGACCCACATATATAACAGCAATGCATTCTGGGAACTACAGTGAATGCCTCCCTGATGTTTGGTGCAGAAGTGCTCAGGGGTTTTTCCCCCAGAATAACAGTTCAGGAGAGGCGATGAGCACGAGGACTGCTTGAACCACTAACATTTCTCCAACAGTAGTTGAAAAGTGAACATACAATATTGAGCATGAAAGATCATTTTATGTTTTTTGGAAAACAATTCTGCTCTATTTGCTAGAAAAACACTTCTCTGTACAAAACTGGCATATAGACCGTCATTTCATGTTTTTAAAACACATTTTCTTGCACGAATAATTGAAAATTGAGTGACTTAGAATTGTGGAAATCAAAGCAGAAGAGGCTGAAGACCTGATTTTAGTCTGGTTCTCTCAAGCTGCAAAAAACCTTGTATCCTACATTTCCCATAATGCAACTCAACATTGGTTTAAGTTAGACCCTCCCTGTCTGGTAAACCTCCAAGCTTCAAGTTTGAAATGCAGAGTTTCCATTCATATTTGTCGTGCCAAAGCCCAAGTTGATAACCTTGATGGCATCACTATGACATCATCAGGGTCACTTTCTCAGACTTGGTGGATCTCCTCCAGAACCACAGAAGACATCATACATTAACTGTTTTCACAGGCTTAGCTGTGCTCCTCTTATAAAATCAGTGGGATGCCCCTTTAACTGTACACTGCCGTGGCTCCGTCTCCTGCATATTACACTAAGAGAAATGTAATTTGGTGTGGAAGGTGTTGGACATGTTTGCGAGAGTTTACATGGATTTCTGTGATAGACAGGCTGGTTTACTCAGAGATCACACAGACATTCAGCTCTTGGCCATCTGCACACCGAACTATAGAAACTCTTCAAGTTGGGAACAATAAATTTGATCATCTGTCGGGACCAAAGCAGCCACCTCCATTTTTAGCCAAAACACTTTCAAACATTTCATTATCTCCGCCAGGCGTAAGCCTGTGGGGAGATAATGCGTTCAGTCGTGTGTCTGTGTGTCTGCCCGTCTGTCCACGGCTAATCTTGCATACTACTGGACTCATCAGCCTAGTATTTTCTGTGCTTATTTGTGGCTGTATGCTCAAGGACCTCTCGTGGTTGCAACTGCTTCAGTAGCAACAGATATTTCCTGTAATGGACTTAGCTTAAACAAGCCTTACCTAGTCTGTTGCAGGACACATTTTTGCCTTTGTTGTGGCTTAAAAAATGACATCCGTAGAAAAGTTTGGTTCTATTTTGAACCGGAGCTTCTGCAGTTTAATTCCATACGATCAAATCCATTACGATCCACTAAAGTTAGGCGCGATACAAGATGAATAAATCCCTGTTTTTGTTATCTTCATCACGATCTTGACTGTAAGGGAGCCAGGAGGGACACTAGTTGATTTCTAGTGTGTTTCTAGCCACCTAACTTCCTCCTTCTTCTACTGGTTGCTTTCTTGTTCCTTTGGATTGTTTTCTGTTTTCCTCGGGTTGTGTTGCAGCTTCTGTTTATTTTTTTGCTTCTGGCTGTTTTCTAGCTTCTTGTGGTTGTTTCTTTAGCTTCTTTAGGTTGAGTTGTAGCTTCACCTGGTTGTTTTTCAACTTCTTCTGGTTGTTTTGTAGCTTTTCTTGATTATTTTGAAGCTTCTCCTGCTTGTTTTCTAGCCTTTTCAGGTTGCTTTTTAGTTTCTTCATGTTGTTTTTTAGTGTCTTCGGGCAGTGTTTTATCTTTTCATGGTTGTTTGTGGTTGTTTTCTGTCTTATTAGGTTCTTGTTCTGCTTCTTCAGATTAGTTTCTTTCTTCTTTAGGCTGTTTATAGCTGTGTTTTAGCTTCTTTGGGTTGTATTCAGGGTCATTTTGTACTTTCTCCTGGTTGTTTTCAAGTTCATTTTTGTTGTTTTCTAGTTTGTCCTAGAAAATTTGTTAAAAGACAACTTAGAGAAGAAAATTACTGTTAACATTCCTGCCACTGTTACATGTGATCATGTATGTACGCGTGTGTGTGACTCTACTTCTCACTTTCTTCAATTCAAACTGTAGATTCAAACATGATTTAAACCCTCAGTGCTTCTTGGAGCGAACAACTTTTCTCACTTCACATTTCACTTTTCGTCACTTTCTCCTCACACAGAAACCTCTCACAGTCTAAACTCAGAGTTATTGCTGCGAGACACACATCACCTTAACATCATACACGCTACACACAAAAGCTAAATTGTCACGGCAGCAGAGAGAGAGAGAGGAAACAGCGTAATAAAAAATAAAATAAATAACCAATTAGTGGCAGCAGTCTTGTGTTGGACACGTACGTCTCTCACAGAGAGCAAAACGTCGAGCTCCGTTTGGCCCGAAGCAATCTGCTTGGCAATATGTTCCTGTGTTGTTGTTGTTGGGGGGGGCCCCCCCCACACACACTCCTCCCCTCTCCATGACTGTAAATAACAGAGATTATTTACCAACCGGCGCTCTGTCCTCGCTTTAAGGCCGGCCCGTTTTTACACTTTGCTTAGCCGACAATTATCCCTTCAACAGGAATATTTGTTACAAATCAGGCTGAAATCTGGTCAAACTAATCCTGGATGTCTGGATTTCACATGGGAATAACAGAAATGAGCTCAGATGTTTTGATCACTGTTTGAGCCTGTCAAATATGTCTATTAGTCATGTGTTAAATATAGAGAGCTAAAAGCAGCTTAGTAAGGGCATGTTGTCGGTAGAGCAACAGTACAAACTGTTCAGATTCGGTCTGAAGTAACAGAAAATGTGAATCCATGTCATACTAGCTTGCCGGGAAAGAGGCTAAATAACACTCCAAACGTACACTACATATTAGTGAGGAAAAACTGGCATGGCAATTTTCAAACAGGTCCCTTGACCTCTGACCTCAAGATATGTGAATGTAAATGGGTTCTCTGGGTACCCACGAGTCTCCCCTTTACAGACATGCCCACTTTATGATAATCACATGCAGTTTGGGTCAAGTCATAGTCAAGTCAGCACACTGACACACTGACAGCTGTTGTTGCCTGTTGGGCTGCAGTTTGCCATGTTATGATTTGAGCATTTTTGTATGCTAAATGCAGTACCTGTGAAGGTTTCTGTACAATAGCTGTCATTATTTTGTGCTCTTAATTGATTTCCAATAATAAATATATACATACATTTGCATAAAGCAGCATATTTGCCCACTCGCATGTTGATAAGAGTATTAAATATGTGACAAATATTCCTTTAAGGTACATTTTAAACAGATAAAAACTGTGATTAATTTGCGATTAATGATGGACAATCATGTTTAATCATGATTAATCGTGATTAAATATTTTAATCGATTGACAGCCCTATTTCTTTATTGTTTCTTTTCATTTTGTCATTATTTTGTTTCATTTTTGTTGTTTTTTTCTTTTTTTGATTCCTCGTCTTTCACTTTCTTTTCCAACAAATCTCCCTTTAAGGTACATTTTGAACAGATAAAAAAATGTGCGATTAATTTGCAATTAAACATTTTAATCGACCGACAGCCCAAATAAACGCGCAACATTTTGTGAAACAAATAAACTCATAAATATTAACCAGAAGAAATACACAGAAATTGTGTGTTGACCTTTTCATGCACTTAAGAACCGAGCACTGCATTTGTTCCTATACAATGGAACCAAATTAGAATATTATAAAACTAAATTTATCCCAGGATGATCTTTACAAAACATATTTTGCCCCAAACATTTTCCCATGAGCATAAAGCTGCAGAGGCTTTTTTTTTTTACACCCCAGATGTCCTCATCTGATGTCTAATTGCACCTGTGTCCCTTTATAGAACAGTGTTTCTTTATTTTTTAGGTTTTTGAGAGATTAATACATTTTTGATAATTGCTAAGAGTGTTGAGCGCAGCCAGCTGCTCCTCTCATAAATCCATAAACAGACAATGCGTGGTCTTACACCATAATTTACACATTTATAGTTATTACTTCAGCTCTTATAACTAATAATAATAATCTAATAATTATTATGATTATTACGCACAATGCAGTTCTACAGCATGTTGTGCCGCTGAGGCCTTAACCTCTAATATGAGAGAGCACGGGACATACAGTAGCTCCCATTCAGCAGACGGCTGTGTGTGTGTGTGCGCTATAAAAGTTGCCTATCCAGGATGGATCGCTGAATCTACAAAAACCTATTCATTAAATCTAGATCTGAATCTATTAGATTTATATCTAATCAAAATTATGTGTGATTATACAAATCCTGGCTCATTTTGTGACAGATTAACCTCAAATAATCTGATAAAAAGGTTACTGAGCCTCTCTTAGGGCTCATTGGCTCGTCTAGATTAACAGGATGGAGCGTGAGACTGAAGGTGTCGAGGGTCTGAATCCCCTCGGTTTGGGAAGGCATTGCCACGCAACATATTTTGTATGTGATTACACAAGTGTAAAGTCAGTGTAGTTAGCTGTTATAGTGAAATTACGAGTGTTTTGCATCATATAGATGACAGAAGAGAATTAGATTACACTGGAGAATCAGTTTGAGAAGTATCTACAGATGGGTTGAGTCTTAATTGTCCATTGTGATGCATTGAAATTAATCGTGTGTGAATTCAGCTGTTAAATGTGAAGAACTATGAACTTTATGAACCACCTTTCACAATCTACTCAAAAGCCATTCAAATGATTATTGGTGCGGTTTCACTTTAATTCCTCCTGAAAAAATCTGGTATTTTTCAATAGAAATCTGCAGAAACTGAAAAGGATGAGTCTGATCCGTGTTGTATTTCTGTGCAGGAGCTGCAGCGTGTTGGCAGCCGGCCTGTCTGCTGTTTGTGTTTAAGCTTCACAAGTTAAACTGTGGTGACACTTTGACAGGTTTCCTGTTATAATAAGACTCCAAACCAGGTTTCTTCCCTCATCGTTTCCTGTCACAACTGTGTCAGTCTATTATGGGATTTTTTTGTTGTTGTTTTTTTTTTAGGGAGATGATGCTGTGGGTATGTATATGTATGTGTGTATATGTGTGTGTGTGTGTAGGTCTGCATCTGTGTGTGTGACAGACAGAGCCAGATGAGCAGGCAGATGTTTCCTCTGTCTCCACTCCGACTGTCTGAGAAAGACTGACAACAGCTGGACCAATGCCAGACGCGCACGCACACATGCACGCTCGCACAGGTAGACAAAGACACAGTGGTACTGTTCTACCTCAACCAAACTGCACTGAGAGGTTTCTCTTCGCATTTTATGTTTACTTTGTTGGTTAGATCTCGTCTACTATAAATTGAACTTGTTGAACTAAAATATTTTAGATTAAGTCCAAACCAACGTCATCTTTTCTTGCAGGCTGCGTTTTGTACTTAAAGTTCTTTTACATACTTGTCATATTATGGACAGTTTTACATCTTAGGTCTTCAAATGAAGCAATGTGAGGAGCAGAAGCAGATATTTGCTTCCCAATTGAGTCCCAAAAAGGTTGGAAACCACTGAAAATTAAGCATAATCTGTAATTTGTGTGGCCCATTTGTTACTTCAAATTATTTACCCTTTAGCAACAGTATGTGACCGGGCTTTCAACTAACTCCAATGTAAACCAGTGTTATTAGACAGGCGGAGCAAGTGATGTAGTATTAATAGCGTGAGAGTCTAATAAGGTGCAAATCATTTTATAAAAACAAGCTAAACCAAATGGTTCAGTTGTCCTTTTATGGTAAAAGTAGAAAAGCTAATGATGTAATTAAAATGTATTTTTTTGCTACTAGATAAAAAAAAAAATTGTTGTTTTACTGTCTAAAAACATGCTCTACCAAGTGGTTTAATTGTCCTTTACTGGTAAAAGTAGTGATGTTAAGATAAGTTTTATGAAATAAAAAAAACTCACTGTTGTTAATATAATTTGTTAGCATCATATATTTAATATTATTCCATTATATATATGCTGAAATAATTTAATATGTATGATTTTTCTACTGTCTATAAACGGTTGAATTGTCCTTTACTGGTAAAAGCAGTTATGCTGCAGATAATACTTTTTATGAAATAAAAGAAAAAACATAACCTACCATTCACTGTTAATATCATTTGTTAATTTCATATATTTAATGTTATTCCATAATATATATGATGAAAAGTTATATCGTTATGATTTTCACCATTTCTGAGCCTACTGTAACTATAGTAAATATCTACAATAAATACATGGAAGTAATACTAGTACTAGTAATACTACTAATTCCACAGTAAATGTTAATATAACTTAATATTATCATACATTTACTGTTATTCCTTTATATATTTGATGAAAAATAAATGAAAAAAGAAAATGAAAAAAAAACATCAGTATGATTTTCACACCATTTCTAAGATAGAAGTGTACTGTAAATATGGTAAATATCTAGACTAAATACATGGAATAATACTAATACCGCTACTTATAATTATGGTAATAAATTGACATATGTTGGTATATATAGCGACATCTTAGTAGGGGCCTTTATTTAAAAAAACTGTATGGTCTGTCTGTCTCAAAAAAAAAAACATTGATTGTTATCATTATTGCCCCAAGGACATAAAAATGCAATGATAAATAATTGCTTTTGTTTTAGTGAGGTCATTAATGGGCTAATGCAGAGTCGGACCATTCATATTGCTCCTTGCATTTTTGTGTCAAAGGTGTATTCTGATTGGGCCATGAAGCTGAATTTAAAATGTCCAAACCTACTGTATTTGGAGCTTTAGCTGAACCCTAACCCTAAGGAATGGTAGTTTGGGTTAGGTGCGCTGTTAGTCTGGTTTGTTAGGCATTGTTTGTTAGAGGTTTGACCGTGCCAAGAACGAGCAGTCACAGTAAACCTCTGAGAACAACCTAAAGTGAGTTGAGACAACAGATCAGAGAGGAGCTGTGGGTGTTGTGAGTTTAGATGCTGAGTAGAACTGTACCATGTTGTTTTCTTGCTCTGTCTCGTTGTTTCCCAGCATGGTGCGATCACTCCGTCTGCTGTTAGACGTTTCCACTCTGAAGGAAAAGCGCAATGTTTAAATTGTTTTCTAGTGAGAAAACAACAGGTTTTTGAATAATGTAAAGTCGATCAAAATTAAACTAAATCAATTCTGGTCAGTTTGTTTTTAGACAGGATGTGGCGTTTAGGTACCTGTGGGATTGTTTGAGTATTTTCTGTGTGAAACAGGTGAGTCTGTGCGTCTCTTCCTGGTACCTCTGCAGGTCTTGTGTCAGCAGGTTACGGAGCGCGCTCAGTGCCTCCTCCTGGAACACCAAACTCTCTGATTGGAGCAAACGCTCGGTGACGGAGGCTTGAAGCTCCCGACAAGCACACAGCTGAAACTGGGGAGGAAAATAATGGACAAGAGTTTCACTGGTAGGCTTTATAGGAGGAAATACAGCAATCAAACATCAGTAACTTAACCTACAAAACAGAACTCCGGTACACGGATCTCCTGGTTAGAAGTCCAGTGTATGCTGGGCAATATGTATCACCAAATAACACATTTTGACAAAGCCTAAAGTTTATACGTCTTCTCTTATTTGCTTACTTTTTGACATGATGACAGTTTTTGTTAGTTTTGGCAACCGATTCAGGCCATCATAAGTGCGTTATCGCTCGCTGTAAGCATCATAGATGTGGGTCAGTAGGGGCCTGCTACGCCTACTACGTTGTAAAAGTGAAAGCGAAACTTAAAACCAACACATTCCAACATGTAAAACTGAATGAAACATTACATTTTGAACACAAACAAAACAGCTTGTTAAGCTTTAGGCCACAAAACTACAACTTCTCTAGGTTTAGACAAACAAAAACACTTAGTTAAGTTTAGTGAAAAACATTACGTTTTGGCTTAAAATGAATATGTTTCAAAAGTGAAAGTGAAACTCGGTCCCCTGTGTGAAAGTACTGTGTTTTGTTTTGTACTTTTCTTCCTTCTTTTGGTGATCTCCCACGTGAATTGATGATAAGACCCACATCAATGATGTTAACCACTGATAACGCACGCTTAAATGGCCTGATAACAATCTAATTGGCTGTTGTTGTTTTTTTTAACCCACTGTGTCCAGTGTGTATGATAACAGTTTCCTGCTGTGGTCACTTACAGTGGACGCCTGAAGGCGGGAGTTTCTCTTCAGCTCTTGTTCGCTCTGTTTCTTCTTCTCCTGAAGATGGAAAAGCTCAGTGGTCAGCAGCTGCTGGCGGCCTTCAATCTGCAAGAGTCTGACAACACAAATACAAACATTTAGCTTAGAAAGATGTACTTCTTCAATTAGAATTCACACCGTGTCAGGTTTGACCTCTATAATAACATATATACTTTTATATACAGTATATTTACAATGTGACACATTTCTGGAATTATGGACTGGACTCTTTGACACATTTATAAACTTAGTTAATAGTTATTTTACTGTTAAACAATAAAATATACACATATAAACAAGCTAACATGAAGCCCGTGCTTGAAAATTAATTTAATGAACAACAATTAGCAAAAAATGTGCAGGATAATCTTCCATGTTTGAGGTTATTACTGCAAATTTGATTTGTTTTTATGAATGCACACAACGGGAGCTTTTACCCCTCAGGTGCTGCTGTTTTACAGTAAATATTTTCCCTGAACACACAACTTGAATTCAGTGACAACATGACAGGAAAGACCTCTCTGCTCTCTATTTGTCTTCTAGCAGCTGAGAAAACACTTGACGATAGATACGGCATCACACCTCCTTTGATACTTTTGTTTTCTTCTTCGGCTGTTCTGTGGCATAAACTAAAAGGTTAGTCGTGGTCTTGGGATTTGAACTATAAACCTTCTGGTCTCTCTTCCTGATCCCTCAAAGCAAACTGAAACTGTTCCTTCCTTGAACAAACACAGTGGTGTTTTCATAGAGCCACACAGAGCTAATGATTGATGCTCCCAGTTTAACGTCAAGTGCAGCCAAATACACTCACCATGTGACCACAGCCGGAGTCACACCATCATGTACTGTTGTGCCGCAGTTACATTCACTACTGTTATCTACTGTAGTGATATCTCTTTAAAACTACAAGTACAGAGTAGTAGCAGAGGTACAGCAGGACTATCAGTCAGAGTAGAATTAATAATACAAGCAGCAATTGTACTAATACTGGCAGCAGTATAGTAGAAGTAGATGTAATCGGTATTTTCTACAGCAGCAGCAGTAGCTGTTGTAGTGGTACTTGTACTACACTGGAGGTACTACTTGTTAGCAATAATTATAGTATTAATGTTAGTCTGAGTAGCGGACTTAGTAGTAGTACCAAGAGCAGTACCACAGGAAAAATAGGGGCAGTAGTATCTGTAGGATCAGCAGTAATAGTATATGGAAAATATTGTGTAGCAGCAGTGTAATTATAGCAGTATTAGTGTTAATGTTCATACAAGTAGTACTACTTGGTGGCAGTGGTAGTAGCCTACAAGTACTACCAGTACTGCTAGAAGCATCCATGCAGTGGTATACCAATAAGTTGCAAAAGTATTACTTGTGATATTAGTCAGTGTAGCAGTGTAAAGTAGTAATAGTAAAAATAGAAGTAGTAGTAGAGTTGTAGCAACTATATCATTAGTTGTAGTAGTAATAGTGCTTGTATTATTAGTATTGCTAGTGTCCGTAGAAGTAGTCGTAATACTGCGAGGAGCATCCGTGCAGTAGTACTACCAATAGTTGTAAAAGTATTACTTGCGATATTAGTCAGTGTAGAAGTGTATAGTATTACTACAGATAAAAGTAGTAGTATAGTAGTAGTAGTAATAACTATAGCATAACTTGTAGTAGTACTAGTCCTATTACTTTTAGTACTGCTGGTAGTAGATGTAGTAGCTCTAGCAGCAGCATTAATAGTACTAATAACACTACAAGGCATAGCAGAGTAGTAGTAGCAGCACTACCAGTAGTAGAGTTGTATTAACTATAGCATTAGTTGTAGTAGTACTAGTGATTGTACTATTAGTATTGCTAGTGTCAATAAAAGTAGTCATACTACTGGTAGTAGATGTAGTAGCTCTAGCAGCAGCATTAATGGTACTAATAGGTATAACAGAGTATTAGTAGTAGTAGCAGTAGAAGTTAGAGCAGTAGTAGCTAGACTAGCAGTAGTAATAGCTGTAGTAGTAGTAATAGTTGTGCTAGTATTAGTTTAGTAGCAGCAACACAATAATTGTGGTAGTAGTACTAAGAGGAGGAATATAGAGCCAGTAAAGCAGTGCAGTCAGCCATCAGAGTGCAGTTGAGCGTGTGTCCACTGGGAGGCGCTAACCCTCTGTAACAGAGTGTCAGAACAGCAGGTGATAAGAGGCAGAGAAGTGTTTTGTTTGTGAGGAAGAAGAGGAGGCTCATCTGAGGGAAGCCTTTGATGAACCAACTGAAGACGTGACATCAACATGTAGAGAAAGACAAATTAGTAGAAATGACACAAACAACGGTACGACACAAAGGCCCTCTGGGAAATATATTAACACTCAGTTAATGAGGTTTTCAAGGACTCCACTGAGAAGGAGTATAAACCTAAAAGACGATGATGGTCTCTGATTTACTACATTCACTCTGTCCTGTTGGAACAAACCGTATTAGCTAAGTATAGGTTTTTTTGAATGTTGCAGGTTTAGGGATAAAAAAAAAAAAATATATTCAAACCCATAGATATTTCAATATAATAGGAATATTTTTATGTAAGAGCTAAGTGGGGGGTTGACTTTTTTCATTATCATAATATTGTAATATAGGTTAAATGTTTAGATTTTAGTTTTAGTTTTCTTTAACTTTTAGATTTAGTTTTTTAAATAATAATAATATCAACAATAAAAATAAAAATACAAATGAGAATAATAATACATATTTTTTTCTATCTGTACATTTTATATTTTAATAAGTTGTAGCTTTTGCTAGTTTTTGTTAAAACAGACAAACAACAAAAACAATAACTAACAATAATTTCTTTGTGACTTTTATATCTAGTTTCTGAAAATTAATAATAAAAACAATAATAAGTATAAGAATAATAAAATAATAATAATAATACATAATTTGTCCACGTATCTGTACATTTTATATTTTAATTATTTGTGACTTTTGTTAGTTTTTGTTAAAAAAACCCCAATAATGACAAAAACTAACAATGAAGATTGTTTTACTTTTAGATTTAGTTTTTTTTATTATTAAAAATAAATAAATAATAATAATAACACTAAGATTGAGAATAATACATAATCTTTCCATGTATTAGTACATTTTGTATTTTAATTATGTGTAGCTTTTGTTAGTTTTTGTTAAAAAACAATAACAGGAACAAAAGTAGTAACTAACAATAACTTTCTTTACCTTTAGATGTAGTTTGTTAAAAAATAATAATAAGAGTAAGAATAAGAATAATACATAATTTTCCACATATTTGTATGTTTTATATTTTAATTATTTGTAGCTTTTGTTTTTGTTTAAAAACAACAACAACAAAAAAAGGTTTGGGAAGAAATAAAGAAGTGACTCCCCTCAACAGTAACGCCATTGCCATGGCAACCTATATGCAGCCTACTCCAGGCCTTTTCCTGCTCGACTGTGGGAAATCTCCCACTATTTTAACTTCAACTCAGAAATCTAGTGGAGACGTTTCTGCTCTGTTTCACGTCAACGTTTTGGAAGAAATAAACATCTTGAGAGAAATCTCTCGGAGATTTCAAGACTTTGAAGCTTCGTGCAAATGAGCCATTCTGTCACCTGTCAATCAGAATTGATCTTAACCAATCAAATGACTTCATTAAAACGCTGCCTGTGACGAGAGACGAGGAACATCATCCATCGGTGTGAAAAGACAGTAATTACCAATGAATATCAGTGTGTGTGTGTGTGTGTGTTGACAATTTGAAAATCACTCACACACTCACACACACATACACACACTCACACACTCACACACACTCACACACACACTGTGCCAGCTGTCAGTGTGTTCTGATTAGGTGCTTACGTACAGGAGCGCGTGAATAGGGCTCCGTAATTGCTTGAATGTATGTGACAAACACATTTCACTCCATAATTGCAGGTGAAAAACGTGTGGGTGTTATTTATTTATTTTACAATAATGTATCTCCCCACTTGCAGCCCATCACATATATAATTTTCACCGTGTCGAGGTCACTCAGGATGTATACACTCTGTGCGTATATATAGCACAAAAAGAATCCATTTCGATGCATAAAATCCACTCCACAAAGCGTTCCTATCATGGATAAAGGCGACGCTATAGTATAGACCTGTATGTAAATGAACACACTACATATTGTTTGTGTTTCTACATGCATATCTGCAATTATATACAAAGTTTACTGTTTGTCAGTGCAAATAAAAGTTACATTCTCAGCGTGAGGATTTTTTCTTTTCTCCGTTTTATTCACCATCATTATTATTGTAAATCGAATATCTTTTTTAGACTGTTTGTCAGACTGAAATTTTACAGACATGAGGATTCATCAATGGAAAAAAGAATGAATTACAGAGTTAATTGTTATTATTATTGCTATAATTATTATTATTATCATCACCATCATCCTCATTATTATGAATAAAAGGAAGAAGAGTGGAAATGAAGAATAAGAGGAGGAGTGATGGGAAGATACTTGATACAAACAGGAGAAGATGAGGTGAGAAAGAGCAGAGAGACTTGAGGGAAGATGATAAACAGCTGAGGGAAGGACGAGGAATGCAACAATGAAGCAGAGATGTTTTGACATTTGGTGAGCAGGAGGAAAGATGGATAGAAGGGAGTGAAGAAAAGAGAAATCGTGTTTAGTTTTGTTCTATTACACAACCGTGGAGTGTACTTTTAAATCAGAAAGTAAGACATGAACAAATCATTTAGAGGAAAAGAAAGTGAAAGACGAGGAATAAAAAAAAAGAAAAAAACAACAAAAATTAAACAAAATAATGACAAAGTGAAAAGAAACAATGAAGAAATAGGGCTGTCAATCGATTAAAATATTTAATCATGATTAATCATGATTAAGCATGATTAAGCATCATTAATCGCAAATTAATCACACAATTCTTATCTGTTCAAAATGTACCTTAAAGGGAGATTTGTCAAGTATTTAATACTCTTATCAACATGGGAGTGGGAAAATGTGCTGCTTTATGCAAATGTATGTATATATTTATTACTGGAAATCAATTAACAACACAAAACAATGACAAATATTGTCCAGAAACCCTCACAGGTACTGCACTTAGCATAAACAATATGCTCAAATCACAGCATGGCAAACTGCAGCCCAACAGGCAACAACAGCTGTCAGTGTGTCAGTGTGCTGACTTGACTATGACTTGCCCCAAAATGCATGTGATTATCATAAAGTGGGCATGTCTGTAAAGGGGAGACTCGTGGGTACTCACAGAACATATTTTCATTCACATATCTTGAGGTCAGAGGTCAAGGGAACCCTTTGAAAATGGCCATGACAGTTTTTCTTCCCCAAAATTTAGCGCAAGTTTGTAGCGTTATTTAACCTCCATACATTTTCTAGTTTCATATGATGCCAGTTTCTTCAGGCATTTGTGTAATTGTGTTATCACATTAACTTTGACAGCCGTAGTTCTATTACCCAACCGTACACGTGATTTAAAATCACAAAGAAAGACATGAACAAATCACAGGGAGAAAAGGAAAGTGAAAGACACGGAAGAAAGAAAGAAAAAACAAAAAATGAAACAAACTAATGATAAAACGAAAAAGAAATAATAAAAAAAAACTGAGTATAAATGATCCTCCTAAGCTTTTTATCTGGATAAATCATTCAAGCCACCTTTGCAGATTGATTTCATGCTCAGGAGATTTTGAAGATATGAAGAAGAATGAACAGATTATCCTTCAGAGAAGGAGATGAAGATGATGATGACGAGGGGGTTGGCAGAGTTCAGATGGGTGTTTTCCAAACTGCCAGTCTGCCTGTTAGTCTTGGCAACGAGCTTAACTCTCCTTGCGTAACCAGACCAAAGACTCTGTTTCTGTCCGTCTATCTATCTATGGGAAAATAGCTCTGAAAACAACCCTATTAAACTACATCTATCATCTATCCCTCCACCGAGTGCTGCTGGCTCTATGTTGGCTTGTACTGCTGTGTGTCCATCACGCCCTGCTGCAGATAATAAAGAACGTCTTGTTGTTTTTAAATGAAGCAGGTCAGGAATTCAGGTTTGTTTCACTTCATTAAACTTCTGAGGGAATATCAGCACTGTTTGTTGATAATGATCAAAGTGTAAATATAAAGAATCCAGTTTAGTTTCTTTTTTTTATTATCATTATCCTGCTACTGTGCTTACATCAGAGGGCAGTTCACCCGAATAAACCTAATGGTATCAGGTCTTTGAGATTTCTGCCTCCACAATTCATTGCAGCGTCATAGACAGTTTGTAGTAAAATTACATAAAAATAATAATACAGTATTAAAAATGTAACTAAAATGAAGAACTAAAATGACTAGTTGATTAATCATCAATAATCTGCAATGATTTTGATAATCAAATAATCATTTTTAAAACAAAATGCCAAAAATGTATCCGGTTCCAGCTGTTCCATCATGGTTATTTGCTGGATTTTATTGTCTTCTCTTAAGGTAAATCAGAGATATTTGGGTTTTGGGCCGTTGGCTGGTCAAAACAAGTCATCTGAAAATGTCATCTTTGACTCTAGGAAATTGTGACACACATTTTACACAATTTTCTGATATCTTATAAACAAAACAATAAAGCAATTACACAAGAAAGTAGATTAATCAATAATAATAAAAAAATCTATAGCCCCAAAAATGTCTTTCCAGAAGCTGTGTCCTTGTTACTCTGGATAATCCACAGAAAAGTGGAACTACTTACTGACAAAAAGAGAAAATAGGCTGTTTTGATTGTCTTCAATAAGTAACGTGCCGGTGTAAGGTGTTTTTTTTTTTTTGTTTTTTTTTATAGTTTGGGTGAATTGATCCTTTAAGAACCTCTTATACTTATTTGTAAATTACAAAAAAAAAAACACTTATAACACCCTTTAACGTGTGTGTAAAAATACTTGGAAGTTTTATACTTGGGTGTTTCCCCACTTCAAAGGCTGGAAGGTCAAAAAGGTCAAAGGCACTTCACAAGGGCATGCTGGGCCACCCCTTCTACTCTGGGTGCCTCCAGTAATAAAAAGCACAGCAAGTGTATTTATAAAACAGATTTCTGAAAAAGTCGGAAGATAAACATGACAGGAATGTCAGCCATGATGAAGGGAGGAGTTTAAATGTTTAGTGTGCCATATTTCTGTATGTCTGCAGTTTGTTTTCAGTTCACGGTGCTCGGTTACAAATGAAACAGAGCTTAAAGAGTCCTAAGAAGACTCATAAGGAGCCTGTTGACGGAAAAAGAAATCAAGTCTCTTTCCAGTTTCTGTTATTTTATCTGAACGCGACATATGTTCACCTTTGCTCTTTGGTCCTGAATATGAGTGTCATTCCAGATTTCAGCCACCATCTCCTTTTCAGGCTAATTTTCTATAGATGGTAGAAATATATGGACCAAGCCAACGTGGGAATAAGAGGAGTACTGGCGCTTATTTTTCTTCACTTCAAGTTTGTAGAAAAGAAATGCTTTACATAATGCTCTTCATCCTACACTCTACCTCGCTTGGTGTGAGAAAAGTTCGGTCCATTAAGACTGCTTTGGCTTCACCGCAGAGACATGAAGGCTGCTAATTGGTTGGGATTATGTTCACTTATGTTCTCTCTTGTCAGAGGACAGAGACTATTGTGTGTTAGAAGAGTTTAAAAAAGCATCATTATCACCATGACAAAGAAAACTGAACTAAAGCAGAAGTTCCAGAAGTTCTTGGTGTGAAAGCTGCTCGATTCCTACAGCTTGTTAAAAGTCCACTCGCCTTATCTCCATTCCTAAATGTTGCAGAGTGGTATCCTCTTTTCCCGCACAAAAGCCCAACCCTGTGTTGGCGCTGACATTACCACATAAGCCTCACTTAAAGCCGAGGAAAACCCCAGCAAAATGAAAGCAGGGTGACGTCTTCTTCCAGTAAGCCAAGTGGATAAGACAAGTGGCTATCATGTTGGGCAGGGCAACATGATGGATACACGTAACAGTATTTATTAGGAACCCATTCATCTCCTCTCATTAAGCTTTTGATCCAAGCTGTGACTGGAACCGACCGCTTGGCGATGAGAACCAACGGCGCTGCGAAAATTAGGAGATTTCCTGGAAATCTGTCAGAGCAATGTGTGTGTTTGCGTGTGCTGTTGGCACACCTTGAATCCTGAGACGTGTTTTAGCTTGTCTCGTCTGACAAAACTGAGATCGTGTTGAAGTGTTGTTCTGCCAAAACGCTTGTCATGGCAGGAGTACAGAGCGCAGGGGAGGACAGGGTGAGGCGGCAAACCACCTACTACCATCTGAACATTTACTGTCAACACATCACATGGAACCAAATCAGAAAATTCACCAGGAACTTTCACTTTCTCTCATAAAAAAAGTTTATGGAGGACTTCAGACAGTGTCGAACTTTTCAGACAACTTCACTGTTTTACCAGACAGCCTGATGTCAATGATAGAATTGCAGACTGAAAAGAAAAAGATGTTTGTAGCATCACGGATTTCTACTGGGTCGTTTTGTTTGTGGGTCAATGTTGCTCATGATGATGGTCAATAGGGATGCTAGCAGTCTGATCCATAGAGTACTACAGGAATGAGTCCTGAAAACCGGGAAATGAGTTAGCATTTGCCACTTCCTGTTCCCTCATTTGGAAGTCAATGGTTTTTTTTTCAGTTTGTATTTTTGGTTAATACAAACTGAAGAGATTTTAACATTTTGTTCTATAACATAGGTCAGATTAATTAAATTAAATACAGTTTTCTGTTCTGCTCCATTCATTTGATGTGGTGAGTAGATGTTGATGCATAAAGCTCATGTTTCCTCAGGCTTTCCACTGCCTTTACATTAAAATGCATTGACCACGTCTAAAGGAGAAAGTAACCCCTCCGGCACTTTGGTCAGACAATCAGGTGCTTTTGGACGATTCAACAAACACATCATTTGATGCATACTTACACTTTTACTGTTAAACTGGTAATAACATTGATGTTTAGCTAACCTTACCAAAAATTCACCCAATTAGTTTTTATAAATTCTTTTTTTGGCAGGTCATTTTGAAACATTGAATGGGTGAAAGCCATTTTATCACATCTAAAGCAGGGAATCTCTGTCCGTTTGTCTGTGTGTGTCCTTCGCATATCTCGAGAACCGTTCATCCAATCTACTTCACACTTGGTGGGTGTATTGCTGGGGACCAAAGGATGTGCGGTGTCAAAGTTGGTGCAATTTGGACATGCGACACATTCAATATTAATAATAAACTGCAAGAAGGGTCGCCAAGGAGGGTCGCCGGTTCCAAATCCCTGAACTAACCAAGTACAGAGTAGTGGACTGGTAACTGGTTTGCCTCCTGGACTCTGTCGAGGTGCCCTTGAGCAAGACATCAGACTCCTGAACTGCTCTAATACTAGGATGAGTTAAATGCAGAGGCTAAATGTCACTGTGTGCTGAGGTGTACAGTATGTGACAATAAAAAGTTGATTTCCAATTACATTAATACCACAGTTAGGAAGTGTGTGTTACATATATTAAACAAGTTGAACATGATGATTTGTCTGACATTATGAGATTAATGCATTGTAATGAACCTTCTGAACAGTCTAATTAAAAATAGTCACGCAACGCCTAAAGGGATGTTGACGTATGAGCGTCTCCACTTGTAGTAGAGAAGTGATGTCTAGTTACAGTTTAAATAGAAAAATAGGACTCTTAAACAGTTCCACTCCAAGAGGGTTACAAAAGATCATTGGTTTCAGATCAGTATAGTACAACGGTTTCATGCATATATATATATATATATATACACACACATACAGTAACAAATCAATCTAAGCTCAAAAGCTCAATTGGGTCCTCACAAAGATAGATTTACAGGACGACACACACACACATGCACGCACACACACACACGTCCACACACATAGAGAGGCAGGATCCTGTTGTTTTCTCCAACGGAGCAGAACCTGCTGCTGTTATGAGATACAGTGAAACTCCCACATTCGTGTTTCAGCTCTGTGACAAAACCCCACAAACCAGCACAGAGCTGCCTCCTACTCACACGTTCAAACAACACTATATAACATGGTCCTGATTTATAGAAAGACCACAGTCCAGTTTCAGAAAGGACAACTAAGGATTTTGCCAAAAATGCAACCTCTGTATGTTCTTTAGGAATATTGAGAATATATTTCAATGAAAAGAACAAGGATTGAAGAAGACTGGAGACTTGAGAAAACATACATATTTTGGTAACACTTTATAATAACCATCATTTTTAAATGGTAAATTGATAGTTAATTAATTAAACTTTTATTTTATTATTATTAACAAACAATGAAATGATAATGAATAATGTTTACTAATTGTTAGTAATGCTATAATTTCTGTTATTTTATCATTAGTTTGTGTAATATGAAATAGTTTATACATTCTATATTGTATCATAGCTGATAAGAGACGATAATTATATTCTGATAAAATTAGTAACTTATTTATTAACAGTTTATTGTTGCACACATTATAACATTTTATATACTACATTAAGTATGCATTTGTGATTACCAAATTATTTGCAAACCTTTAAGAAATCGTTTGTAAAACATCTATAAACATTACATAGATAGAAACCAATTATTAAGCATTGACAAAATATTTTAAATTATCTAAATAATGTTTATAGATGGTTTACAAAGAAATTATTAACCATTAACAAAGTATTACAAATATCTATATATTTAATGTTTATAGATATTCTACAAACAATTTATTTAAGGTTTACAACTACTATCTTAATCATTAACAAATACTTATATATATTATTAATTATTTATTATCATTTTGCTGTTTGTTAAATGTAAAATAATTATTAACTAAGTTTAATTAATTATCAATTTCCCATTTATAAATCATGGTTATTATAAAAGTGTTACCCATATATTTTAGTAGATTTCGTCCATGGTGTGTATTTGTATTACACGTATTGTATTGTATTACAATATTTTAAGAATTATAAGCTAATACTTAAGACCCAAAATATGCATAATAATGTAAGTAATAATAGGATGACAGTTGTAAAAGAGTGTTTTTAGAACAGAAAGTATTTGTATTAGTAATTGTATTTATTTGTAATGGGCACCATGGTTGAGCTAAAAGTGTTGAAAGGCACTGAAAATACAACAGACCAACGCAAAGCAATGAAGGCTCTGTGTTCCCTCTTGTATACAGTACTAGTATACAGCAGCTTAACATGTCACTGACTCACTGTGTGTGTATGTTGCTGAGCTCCTGCTCTGTCTGTCTCTGCAGCTGCTGGAGGTGAAAGGTCAGCTCCTCACTCAAAACGGCAAACCTCCACAGTCCTTCTCTCTCTGTGTTCTCCTCACACACCAAACCCTGATCACAAGAGAGCAGACAAGTTATAGTAACACACCCTCTGGCAGCTAACCTGGAAAGCAAACATCACTGTTCCCTGAGTGTGTGTTTGCATGTTGTCAGTCTGTTAACTAGCTGGCCACAATGACTTCTGTCTGTTGCTTATTTGATTATTGTGCCAGCACATAGAGCGATATTAGCATGATATTAACATCCTTTTAGTTACAAGGGTGAAAGAGAAGACTCTTCCTACATACTGGATCCCAGAGAAAAACCTTGCAGTTGAATGCCTCCGCCAACCTGTCAAGTGTCACCAAAATGTCACCACTTAAAAAGGACTGTATGTAAGTTTTACACATATAAACACTCTTTTTTAATTGTTTTTTATTGCCAATGTGTGAACAGGTTGTAACCTAAAAAATGAGACCTTCCATGACTCTCTGGGTTTCTTTTATCAGCCTATAGACTGCTTTTAATGTGAAGAAATGCCAGCCGTTTTTTGCGGGAAAGTCCAATGGATGTTACATCATGCCGGCTCACTAGTGTCTTTATTTTTAGCTCCGCTTCAGGGCTAACAGTGTGCAACCATAGCTAACGTCAACAAACGACCAGCCTCCACCACAACTCAGACTCCAACACAAACTCCACATAAGCACAAAAACAAACAAAGTTATATCTAGTGAAGCCCGTCTTGCAAAACAGTAATGTGACCGACATCGGGGGGAAAACTAGCGCTGTAGGAGTGTGTGTGTACGTAGGAAGTGAGTGGTGAAGAGAGAGAGAGCGGTGACGAGTGTGTGAGGAAACGAGCGAGCAGCGGAGCAGAAGAGAGTTAGTTTAGCTTTGAGAATAGCAAGTGAATGTTCAGTGGAAGTTGCAGTTTGTGCAGAAACGTGTCTTGTTTCCCTGCTGCTGAGTGGAGTGACGGGGGTTAACTCCGGAGCGAGTAACGTTATCGTCTCCGGCCCAGGAGACCGAAACTACGGTGTCTCCCCTGTGTCTTCTAACCACGGTCGGGAAGCTGAAGCAGGAAAAGTTAACACTAGGATCAACACCGGCCGGGCCTTCTATTCATGGAGAGACCCTTCGTTTGGTAAGTTAACATTACTGCCAAGTGAAATATATAGTGATTTTGTGGTTTTAGCTAGCTAATGTTGCTAACGCTAATCAACACGATGCCTGTTAATCATGTTCAGTCAGGATGCTGACTGTCGTTTTGCAATTTTTTATTCTTATGTTGAGTCCCTTTAATTATTTTATTATCTTAGACATTTGTGAGAAATTATCATAAATAACATATGAATTCTTGAGTTATGGTTTTGTGATGTCACAGTGACCTTTGACCACCAAATTCTAATCAGTTCATCATTCAGTCCAAGTGGATGTTGGTGCCAAATTTGCAGAAAATTCCCTCCAGGCATAAAAAAACACATGTGCTGACAATAAAAACACAAGACAGACAAACGCTCCATAAGTCATCATATAATGTTTAGTCTGGAGAGGATGTGATATGAGAATGTACCCCTATAACAGCTCTCTGTAGTCTGCCGTCTCCGTTTGTCAGACATAGCAACATGTTGACTAAAACAGAAGAGAGTGGTGAATCACCAGCTGAAGGAGGAGAGAGAGAGAGAGAGAGAGAGTAGACGGACTGACCAGACAGACAGACAGATAGACGGGTAGATCAACAGACAGACAGACAAGAGGAGGTGAAACAAGACAATCAGATGAGAGGAAAAAGCAATAGAGACACTTGGGGATATGACGAGTGAAGATAAAGTTGGCGAAGGGGACGTGTAATCAGGTTGTGAGTCTGAACTCGTCGAGGTGACGGAGTCCTTCAGTGAGCGGCTGTGGGCTGAAAGACAACAGACCGACTGAGTCATTCTGGCAGAACACGATGATCACCCTCATCCTCCCCTTCGTTTGTGTGTCTGTCTGTCTCCGTGTGACTCAATCTGAGAGACACACTGACACTATGTTCACACGGCAGCCAAATCTGATTTACTGTAGTTTCACTTTAAAAATCATCGTGGTGGCAGAGAGACAAAACTCAGAGGTTCAAAGAGAACATTTTACACTTCAGTATTTTTATTTTTTGTTTGACCATTTAGAGCAGAAAAACTGCTAGGGAGGTGAAAATAAAACGCTGTGAGCATACGTCTTTTCAAGCCATCACGCTCATTTCAGTGTCATTAAAACCTATAGGTCTAATTCGACTCTTTTTAATTATTTTATTTTTTAAGGCTTCTGAAAAATGCGACGTATTCAATAGAGATTGGGAACACTTTGGATATTTGAGCTGTATTTCTGAACATGGCCTCAGGAGAGATCAACAAACGAGGGAAAGGAAATGGAGAGAGACAGACAGTAGCAAACAGGGAGGGCCAAAGATTCCCACAGAGAACTGGAGAGGAAAATTCAAGCGAAACGCATCAAGAGAGTGCTGATCAAAACAAATCCAAACCGTTAAGGCAGTGTTGAGCAATTAGCCCTGTACCCTCTAGCATAGATTCATGTTTTAAAAAAAATACCAACAAATTTCAACGTCAGCAAAGACCGAATGACACTTGATGCCTCAGCTACACTGATGATAATCATCTAACCGTTTTTACTGGAGGCGTCATGTTTCAGATACCAGTAAAGCTGCTTTGAAGTGGATCCTGTCCACTTTCACTTACATCTGTAGAGATTTAAATCATTAAAAGATAAAGTGGTTCTTTATTATTTGTCCAACTGGAAATGTTACCATTAGATCAACAGTTTTATTTTCCTCGAGCTTCTAATTTGGGGTGGGGGATAAAAATCGATACAGCATAGTATGGTGATGTTTTGCTTGGCACAATCCTTTATTATAAAAACTATTAACCCCTTAACAATTTGATGGTTGGCCCGGACGCTATTCTGTTTTCCAGAGGTTGTAGCGGGCTCAGTCTTAAAGCTATAGTGAATATTCTGGTATCATATGAAACTAGAAAACCTAAGGAATCCATTGGTATCAATCGGAAGCTATATAGTGTAGAATATAATAGATCCAAGACGTAAATGACAGAAGGCTGGTACTTCGAGAAAAAGTCGCAATTACAAATCTGTCTGCTACTTCAGCACCACGGACAGCACCGTGGATTTATCAATACAAAGCAGAATTAGGCTACTGATATTTCTGAGCCATGGTCAGGGCCATAGATCTATCTATCTATCTATCTAGCTAATCAACACACCATTATAAAAACATAAAAATTGTATTATAATTATAACAGTAGTGACATGATGGAACTTGATTTATACTCTAAGTGGTTGGCAAGTACAAAGTAACTTTACATGGGGGTTTATATAAGAGATCTTTCATCATTTACCTGTTGCTCCTCAGTGATGAAGGGGGATTGTAGGACGTGAACTTTGTCTTCTATCAGCTGCCGTAGTTTGTCTAGCGAAGCCGGGAAGTCCTCTCTGTTTCTCTGGATCTCTGGAGACTTTAAAGAAAGAGAGAGAGAGCGTGATTGAGTATTTTATCTACTTGCATCACAGTAACCCTCATACAGTTAATCCGCCTCATGTTTCACAACAAGCAGCTCTGGCAGCAACCAGACACCACTGGGACTCTGATTCATTGGCTGCTAATAGCAGTGAACACATCTTTTAAAAACATCTTTATTCTAAATGTGCATTTTTGGTTGTGGACATTAATCTGAAGCATTGTCAGCCAGGACTAAGGCAACACCCAACTGTTAAAACACCTCCTCTGACTCTTGAGCAAACGTTCTCATTGGTGTGGAATGGAGAGAAACAGGAAGGACTGCCGTCCACACTAAATCATGCTCCGGTGAGCGGCTCAATGCAGCACAGAGATGTGTCCTAAATACCAGCACACAAGTGTTCCCCTTCTGACATATAAAACACATCAGTGGACTAAAGTTCATCAGTAGTTCAGTCAGAATCAGACAGACCGAGGAATCTGATTGGACTAAAGAAAGTCTGGTTTGAAGCACTAAAAATAAAGTATGCCACAGTGTACAACTGGGCTTCAGGTCATTAGAGGTTTTGGGCTACATGAATAAAAACGACTTAACATGACTGGACACACACGACGTATCACCAAGGTTCATCTGTATGGCTCTGTTAGCGCAATGCTGTAATAAAATATGCTAAACATTTGAGGGAAATGTATGAGAAAAATAGCATTCTGGTGTTAGAATACTATAGATATTGTTATGAGATATTTAATGTTTATTTCAATCTACACCTTTTTACACTGTGAAAAATTATCTTTTTCTTGTTGTAGTTTTTGTTGGGATTAAATGCCTCTACTGTTTTACCAAATTATTTCATTTAATACAATTAATTAGTAAAACATTTGTACAAGTCAAAATAAAATTTGTTTAATTAAAAGTAATTAGGGCTGCAACTTTTCATTTAAATTAAAATTGTTTTTTTAAACAATATAAAAAGACCCAAATCCAACCAGTTACACCTAGCTTGAAAAGTTCCGACCATAGACTGTATAACAGAAGTGGATGTAGTCACCGTGACATCACCCATTGGCGTGTGGACTACGGTTTTGAAGCCATTCTGTTTTTTTGCCATTGCCGTCTTGTTTTTTTTGCAACCAGACAATCCGGTCTCACTCCCAACTCAAATCAACAATTAACTTTCATTTACTGAAAACACACTGTGGAAGGGTTAAAGTTCTAAGATAGAAACACGGACAATTCCCAGACCGGACAACACTGTTGTAACGACCCGTCAATCACAAGGTAGCTACGCCCTAAAGCATACCCTGCTTTATTATCTATTTGACTCTAAATGGGGCCATAATTTAATAAATAAACATCATGCTGTATTGAAGAAGACCTGAAACTAGCGATTGAGACCATAAACTCATGTTCACTGAGGTAATAAATCAAGTGAGAAGTAGGCTCATTTTCTCTTAGACTTCTATACAATCAGACTTATTTTTGCAACCAGAGGAGTTGCCCCCTGCTGGCCATTAGAAAGAATGCAAGTTAAAGGCATTTCAGCAATGGCTTCACTTCTCAAACCCCGGAGGTGGCCCACTTCGTCACGACTAGTACATTGACAGGTGACATGTTTCGTTTGAGGGATTGTGTCCTGGAGGAGACTTCCATTTCTACCTGTCAGCGTGTCAGGTGGCGGGTCATGCTACTGTTTACTGTGATGGATCGTCTCACTCTGCGGAAGTCACTGTTGAAATGTGAACCAGAATGCAGCAAATGAGCTAGAACCAGAAAGTCTGATGTCTCCAGTGACTGGGATGACTTTGTACCAAAAAAAAAGGAACAAAAGGGAAAGTAAAACTAGAAAACCTACATGTTTCGTCTTGTTAAAGCAAAAGTGGAGAACATCTTCAACATTTAAGTTGGTTTCAGCAGTTACATGTCAAAGTGCTCTATAGTATAACATCAGAAATGTTTAGTATTGTTCTGAGGTGTTGGTAACCACAATACAGGTCTGCCTACTGAACAGACTCTCAGCTGGTAGAAGCTTCCCACCCACCACTGTTTGAAACCCACCACAGAGAGCCATTGTAAGACTGCGCTGAAGCGGCTCGTATGTATGTTTTTATCTTAAAGGAAGAAATCAATCTTCATCATTTATATATAAAAACTACAGATGGACAGCAGGCAATTAATTCCCTTACTCGCCGTATGAGTGGATGCATTCACAACATGAGTGGGCTGGGTGTTCATGACACAGTGAGCCTGTGTTGTCTGATTAAATGCAATCAAAACAAGTCCATTGTGTTTTAATCCCTCTGGGGAAGATGACATGCATCGACAGGAGTTTGAGGGAGCAGAGAGGAATTTCAAGTTCCTGAAAAAAAGTCTCAATATACAGCGTTTAAGTAGCACTCTGGACCCAACAAAGTCCTGTGCTTGACAAATGTGGGATGCTATAATTCTCTCCTCGTTATGTCTCCTTTAAGTCATGTTTATATACTGCTCATTTGTTTTCCTAATTACATTTCCCAGCAATACTTAATTGGGAAAACAAATTCGTAGCGTAATTTCTAGGAGACAGAGTTGTACCGTCAGAATAACATAACCCGGCATTGTCCAGTGTTTTCAATGAAATCAAAGATAAAACAATGCTGCTGTCTGTATCACTAAGTGTCCTTTAACAAACACTATTTCCCATAAGCCATATACCTTTGCGTGCTAAATGTCATAGCTCAACAAAAGACGTGAGTCGATGGTGGCAGCGTATTCTTTAGAAAAGTCTGTAATAACAGACCGAGAGGAGTTTAGAGAGCAGATATTACAACTAAAAGTTACGATGATGCACCCGCGTTATCGCTAGTTTTTGTAGTTTTGTCTACTTCTTGTAGCTGTAGAAGGCTGACATTCGGTACGTGCCACAGGCATCAACACAGGTTAACTCTAGCTACTTATCTAAGGCATTTAAAAGACCAACGCTAATTGTTTTAACACTTTTAAACTTTTAAAATGGAGTTTATCAATTCTTTAAATACTGTTTTTTTAAGCAAATATAAAAAAATCAACTTAACCATGGCTTCCAAACTACCAAAACTAGCTAAACATCCCAATACTTCCTTATTAAAAAGGCTAATTGTAGAAACGTGTCTATGGTTTTAAATAGACAACATAGCTAACTGTTCATACATCAATTATTGAAAAAGGCCAACGTTAGCCAGTTTTAAAAAGATAAAAAAGATCAAGTAGAGCTAAGTTGACAAGAGAATGTACCAAAATATCACAAAACTAAAGTGTGTGTATGTTCGACGTCAACTAACGTGTGTCAAATACCAGTGTGTCTGTGTGTGTGTTGCACTTAAGACGTTTGAAACAACACAACTTATTTTTAGCTGAGTCACCCAGTATTCAAGCTATAACCAACTTGAGTTATTATTAACCCAAAGTTATTGCAAAGGATTAAATTAGGTCAATTCTTCAATAAAGCCTTAAATAGAACAACTTCTTTAATACTATGACTTTAAAAAGGGACCACCTTTAGCTAACTGTCCGAATAGCCCTTTGTTTCAGCAGTAAACTTTTAAAAAACTTGATCTCACTGTTCTGATCCTATTTAATAGCTTCTGCATTGTAAAAGGTTTCTAAAAATACTCACTGCAGGACTTGTAGACAGAGAAGTGTTCATGATGACAGACGGACTTTAAACTAATTTCCTGACTGAGCTCAGACCGCAGGGGGTTCTCCTGTGTGCGTATGTGTGTGTTAGTGGGTGGGCTGCACTACTGTGTACATGGAGATGACCCTAACTACAACCTCCACACTGACCAGAACGGACAAGCAGAGAGAGAGAGAGATAGAGAGAGAAAAAGAAAGAGAGAGAGAGAAAGAGAGAATGTGAGTTTGCTAGTTAATATCCGGCCAGAGTTTGTCAGGGTTTCTATGGTTGATTGATCAGTTTACTTAAACTTGTGTGTGTGTGAGAGAGAGAGAGAGAGAGAGAGAGAGAGAGAGAGAGAGAGAGAGAGAAAATAGAGGAAAGAAAAAAGCTCCACTAAACTGTATCAACCTCAACGAAGTGAACACCAAACTAGAGAAAACAGGATGAACAAAAAAAAAACGTGGACAAAGAATGTGCCTCAGTTCCAGACTACATTCAAAATGATCCCGATTAAGACATTAAAACTTTGGTTATTACATTCCCAATTATGAAACTCAATATAAACACATTAACAGTGTGGGAACCCAGTCGTCAAGTCCTGTCAAGTCGACACCGAGTTAATAAAAGCGATGACTAAACCTGAGGTTAGGTTGGATCGCAGAGTTCCAGCCCTCACCCCCCCACCCGAGTCACAGGAGGCAGAATTCCCACCCCAGGGTGTGTCTGGGTGGGGCCTGATGACTGTGGAAGGTCGCCAAGTCAGACACACCTTGATAAGCAGGCAGGTATGAGGAAGGCGGAGCCTCCATGCATGTCTGCAGCTCTCCCCATTTGTTGACTTTGTTCTTTTCAGGCCTTGTTTCTGTCTCTTTATCACACACGCAGATGATTTTATGTAACAAGATTAAATGTTTAAAACCATGCCAGATGCTGCAACGGCCGTTACACTCCAAAATACGAAAAGTGTTGGACTGAACAAACAAAAATGTAGTTTGTCCTGAAGGTAGAAAAGTAGAGCTGTCAAAGTTAATGCGATAATAACACATTAACACAAAGTTGTTTTAACGCCACTAATTTATTTAACGTATTAAACCTGCAGTAGGCAGAATGTTAATAACCTTTCAGCATATTGTAATTCAAGTGTTCTAAGAGAAACTAGACTTCTGCACCTCCTCATGGCTCTGTTTCTGTGTACTTCAGTATTTAATCAAAAATCGACTTAAGTAAAAGTAAAATTCTAAGAGTTGCAGACTCTCCCTGTTTAAACAAATGATATTGTGCAGTCAGATGAGGTTGCTTCTCCGCAGGAAGTTATGAACCCCTGTATGACCTTTGTCATTTACATAGTTTGTCTTTAGGCTGCACTGTATATCAATAATAAGCAGACTTTTTAAAATCATCTTTAACTTTTATGTTTTTTTTTCTTGTTTTAAAATCACATTTCTTCATATTATATTAATTTATTTCATTTTATTTGCATGCATTCATATATGCATACGCAGTTAATTCCCAGAATGAAAAAAGAAATGGGAAAAAATATATAAAAATATATTTAAAAGCTCTTAAATCCACAAAAGTAAAATCAAAACTATCATGAACATTTGATTCTGTTTCTAAAAGTATATTTAAAATAAATCAGAATTATGCATTATCTTTGGACTTAACAGGTTTTGATCTTATCACCTGTCTATCTTATCACCTGTCTATCTTATCAGAGGTCAGAAGTCTGTTGACCTGCACGGTCAGGATAACAACACAAGTCATTACTCATCAAACAGATCTGTGTGTGTGTGTGTGTACATCAGGGAACTCCCTACCCAGCATGCCTTGCTCATGACTCACAACCGTGGCATGTCACTTTGTGTACTGGTGCACTTTGATCCAGCAGTAGCTTTAAGTTGGGAACAGCAGTAGACGCCCTGCAGGCTCATTAACTAACCAGGAGTGTTTCAACCTGACTTCACTGTAAAACACTGTAAAAAAAAATATGTGAATTTACAAAAATGTCACATGGCATGCATTTCATATAAAAAACATGTTTGGTTGCAGGTAAATTCCACATAAGATAAAATGACTATTATTTTAATAATTACTGTTCTACAATATTAAATTACTAAAACTTTGCTAAATCTAAAACCCATTAATGACGCATAACGCAGATTCCATAGTCAGTCACCATATGACACACTATTTTAAAAATGCTTTAGTCATGAGCACGATTACTACAACTACTAACGCTACAACCTAAAAATTGCTAGTTGTTTTAATGCGTTAAAGAAATAAGTGGCGTTAAAACAAATTTACGTTAATGCGTTATTATAGCGGCATCTATTTCCACCAGGCTAAATGATAAGTATTATGACTATACTACCTTTTGTTACACCCAAAATATTACACGGTAGATGAAAAACATATTTGTGCAACTCACATTCAGTTTACTGTAGCAACTCCGCTTTTTATGCACCTTTAATACGGGTGTTCATGTGCAGCTACATGTATATAAAAGCCTCCTCTCCTCTCATCTGGTTTCAGGTTTTCCACCAGATGTTGAACCTGGCTGCAGAGATTTGCTTTGACATAATTTTGGCCACATAGTGTATTTGGTCTCTTTGGAAACTTTGACAAGTGCTGTTTACATGAGCTTGTACACATTAACCCTACATTTGCTGTCCCTCGCTACGTTATAAGAACAAGGCAGGTTTGTCCTACCAGATTAGTCAATCCTAGACCTAAACTAAAGTGGATTGTGCAGTGTGGCATGCAGCTCTCTTTCTCTCTCTCTCTCTCTCAGTAGAACCAGTTCGTCTGCACTCAATGCTGCGGTGAGTAAGCAACATATCACCTCTCCTGTATTTGCTCTCCTTCTCTGCTCCTCCCCTGTTAATTGAAGCAGAGCCAAACCAGTTCCACTGTATTTAACAATTACCCTGGTTTAAGATCACATCTCTCCCCACACTATCATTACCTGATCAAAACAGAACAAAACAACCAGTTTCTGCAGCCTTCTTGAAAAGCAGTCGTATAGAAAAATGTGTTGAATTCTCCATGTCACATTCTGTCACTTTCTAACCTGTCTTCCCTTTGTCATTACAGGAAGAAAGGAGCATTAGTGCATCTAGAGGAAGACAAAGTGAAAGGAAAATCCACTAATCTCTTTAAAGCATTAACATAACTTGTGATTTTTAGGTTGAAGAAGATACTGGCATCATATGAAACTAGAAAACCTAACGAATCCATTGGTACCAACCATGTCATACTAGCTTGTCGCAAAGGAGGTTAAATAGCGCTCCAAACTTGCGCTAAACTTTGGTCGGAGAAAAACTGGCATGACCATTTTCAAAGGGGTCCCTTGACCTCTGAAATCAAGATATGTGAATGAAAATGGGTTCTAAAAGATGTGCGATTAACTTGCAATTAATCCCAATTAACTATGGACAATCATGGGATTAATCGCGATTACGTTTTTTAATCGACTGACAGCCCTGCTACATGGTGTACATTTTGTACACTAGACTGACTGATGGCATGTTTTCACTGCATACAGGTATTGCCACAGGTTATTTTAGGTTTGGCACAATACAGCTCTCACCAACCACATCTAAACACACATGCACACGCACACACACACACACACACAGAGGTATGCAGGGCTTGGTTGGCAACCTACCTACATTGAGCTCCTCCCAAAGACTCGCCCAAAAAAAACACGTTTCTCAGCTGTCATATATTCAGACGGGAGCGTGACAGGTGGAATAACACAAAGACGGAGCAGGTAGGCATGTCGTCAACCAAGCATGCAGAGGAAAATACTCAAGCAGACAGGTCACATACTGTAGCGTTGCATGATTATGGCTACAATGTAGCGATGCGTGCTGTTGAATTCTCCAGAAAAAGGACAGCATCGAACATTTTTTCAAAAGCTTAATATTACTTATTAATGAATCTATTTGCTCTGATATTAGGCAGGAAGTCTAAAGCAAAATGGCAAATGTTAAGAAGCAAACACCATGATCATTATGACAATTTCAATAATTCTGCAGCCCTAATATAAACACAAAGAAAGCATGCGCCTGCAGACAGACAGTAGAAAGATGCGCAGATGATGAAGACTTTCAAACTCTTTCACTTTCTTCGTTCACTTCCATAACTAGAACATCAACAAAAACAACAACATCTACTCTCCAAGCAGTGCAGCACCCACCCAGCCTGCACCCACTCGGCCCTCCGACGAGGCTTAATGAGTAATAAGCACTGGGTGACCACAGTCTTGGAGTCAAGCCAACTTTCCCAGATGCCAAATTGAAGCCTGGAGGTACTGCATAATGCAAAACAACACTCATTAAAACTTGGAGGGGAAAAAAACAAGGAGCTATAAAATGCAAAAATGCACTAAGATGCATTTCAGGAGAAGCGCGGTGGCAGTTTTGAAATGACTGAGATGAATAATTAGGACACTCAGGCGTCCATTAGCGGGAGAAATTACAAGATGTAGGAAATGGGCTCCGAAACACACTCATGACCCTAAAATCTAAACCTAAATGTTGAGGTGGGGAGTGTGAGCTTCGGAGAGGCTGATGAAATGGGATGAAAGGCTTTCACTGCAGCAACATATTGTGAAGCATTCAGATGAGTTCAGTGAGATAATGCGCCAGTTTGCAGTTTAAGTCAGGAATGAATGGAACAGTAAAAACAAGACCAAAAATGGATAGTGCGACGGCAAAGTGTGACACAATAAAACAAAGGAAAATGTGTTTGATTCCACGGGTTAATGGTTCAATTTAGATTTGTCAAATTTTGGACAGGGCCAGGCTCGCCGTTTCCCCGTGCTTGCAGTCTTCATGCTAAACGATGCTGATTGTCTGCTGGCTCCAGCTTCATATTTAGCATACAGAGAGTAGTATTGATCTCTTTATCTAATGCTCAGCAAGAAAGTTTAGTATACAACATACCCTGTATATAAAAAGTGGACGTAGTCACCGTCATGTCACCCATTGGTTTGTGGACTGCCGTTTTGAAGCCTCGGGTTTGGCATTTTGGCTGTAGCCATCTTGGTTGGTCTTTTGCACCAGAAGTGACACGAGAAGGTGGAGCTAAATACAACCAAACGCTGAATAAGACATTTTTGGGCAACCAAAAAGGATATGGCCCAATCCCAATGTCTACCCCTAAAACCTCATGCCTAGACTAACGTCGCCTGGTAAGTGGTTGAGTTTGACAGGCTGCAAGGGCTTGAAATGGTAGAAATGGACCAGCACTTTGCAGTGACACATCACGTTACCTTGACGAAGCCAATTGTGGGTTTTTATTTTACATTTTTATACTGCCTATTTCAACATCTTTCAGGCTCTTGCCTTACGAGAAGAGAGGTCAATTTACTTGTTTTTGTCAATTTCCCTTCAGCAAAATTAAAAGAAATGGTTGATGAATAAATCAGGTGTCTAATATGGTCTAATGCTTGCATTACTCTGATTTTATGTATCATGTTAATGTTTCTGTGTAAACTTAAATATGTCTGATTCAACACCCATGTGCCGTGCTCTTTGTGTACCTTTCCTTTTTTTTTTTATGCCTCCGGGCATCTCCAGGTAACCGCGGTAACTCAGTGTTTAACGTCACAACGTTATGAATTGTGGGTAATTCCCTCAGGCAAGATCTGCAGAAATGTGGACTTCCGGAAAACGTTCACAAAGGGCTCAAAATGTCTGCGAGCGACCCCTCAAGGGCTTGACGATTTCAAAGTGGGACAGCCCTAAACCCTCACGGACTTTGCAGGAACACGCCTCAAAGTCTGTCAGTCTACGAGTGTGGACATTGGAATTGGGCCTATAATTAACTTTAATGAACTGAAAACACACTTTGAAAGGGGTTAAAGTTCTACGACGAAAAACAGGGTCAACACCCAGACCGAACAACGCTATGGTAGCGACCTGTCAATCACAAGGTAGCCACGCCCTAAAGCATCCCCTGCTTTATGGTCTATTTGACTCTAAATGGGACCATAATTTACTAAATGAACATCATGCTGTATTGAAGAAGACTTGAAACTATTGATTGAGATCGTAAACTCATGTTTACAATGTTTACTGAGGTGATAAATCAAGTGAGAAGTAGGGGCATTTTGTCATAGACCAGAGGAGTCGCCCCCTGCTGGTTATTAGAAAGAATGCAAGTTTAAAGCACTTAAGCATTGGCTTCACTTCTCAGATCCCAAAGTTATCTACTAGTATACAAGCATTTATCATTTACTTAAACAAAGCTACATGTCAGCAGGTTGTTGTAGCTAATTTGTAAAGAGTTGTGAGCACAAACCATTAACCAGGATATTTCTTTGAAATATTAGTGCCCAGGTGAATCATGGGTAATCTGGGAAGAGTGAAGGTCTCAGTGCCTTCAGTCTTATGGCCTGAATACTTCAATTCAAATCACCTGCAAGGGTTATATATAGTACCATAAACCTGCAATGCATTCCAGGAGTTATTTCACGTAGACATGCTCCTGCTTCTGATTTAGAAAAGTACATCAACAACAGCTTTCTTGTCAGAGTTAGTATCCATCTGACCTTCATGCCAGTGGAGTGTTTCAAAACACTGTTTCAGGTCATGAAAGCTTTTCATCTGCCAGTTAAATGAACTACAGAAACTACTTTAGGGATGGTTGAAAGGCTTATTTTTGATGTTTGACTCCACTGTGATTTGTGCAGAAGATGCTGCATCCCAATAACAGAAAGGCCCTCCTGAGACTTTGTTCATTCAGAGCTAATCGACTATAAATCCCTGGAATCCATTTCTGAAAATGCCTTAATTTTTCTATTTCTATGTTCACGTCTTCCTCAAAAAAACACATTTCTCTCCTGTGATGACGCACCATGTGATCAGAGCTGACAGAGTGTGCTCAGATCCACCGGAGATCCACTGACATGTTGTCACTTAGACCTAAAACCCATGGCAATGCAAAACAACCCTACTCAGGTGTCGGACACTAGGAACCAAAAGGACATCTAACGTGCGTTCAAGTGCTAATCTCTTGAGGCATGCTTCTGTTTTGATGTAGTCTCCACTTTGTTGCCAGGCTGCCCTCAGATCACGTCAATCAAACCTGCTCTGTTCTCTCTTAGGATGTTCTGTTGTTGCGTTTGCCTATTCAGCTATGGTAGCTATCACTTGTCATCATAACTACTAGAGATGTCATGATACTAAGAAATTAAGTACTCGATAACGATACCAGTGAAATTCCACAATTCTCGACACCCAATTCGATACCACAGTAAAAAAACAAAACGATAAAGCCCATGTAGGCCTACTTAAATATACTTTATTACAGTTTGTATACTGCTTTTCGCAAATTTATTATTAATCCCTGATGATCCGCCTCAAGTTTCTCACCAAAAACTAAATTTTACAAGCTTACATTTGAATACATCATGATAACGTTATAATTTACCTCAGCCCAATACTCATTTTTACTAAATAGAGCTTGAACGCATCATAGTGTAACTCAATGCAACCTCAGTACGTCAGTTGTTAGCTCCGTTATTTAGCCAAGCAGGAATGTGCTGCACACCGGCTGCTAACAGCTAATGTTACTAGCATTCCTCCTGTCGATATCAACACGGATTTGTTGTTTACAATGTAGCATTATTAGAGAAATTTTCTATGATCCCCACAATGACGGGTCACCATTAGTCTCGGGCCTAGATCCCTGCTACGTATGGTACTGTAGAAAAAACAAGTACCGTCACATTTTCAGCATTTTGGCATTGACTTGGTACCAAAGTATCCAGGACCAGCTTAAGGCATAGGCCATATAGGGTACCACCTTCTGGACGGCCCTGGTTGCTCTCTATAGAAAGAAAAACAAAAAGGTGGGCACCTTTCCTCATTTTCTGTCGAGACATCCCCAGCAACTACCCACTTCTTGTTGCTTCCAAACACACTGTAAATATAAAATGCACCACTTGTACTGCAGAGAACCTCTGCACAGACCCACAGGTGAGTGGTCCCAGGCTAATAACACTTAAAAAACCCGTATACAATGTGCAATATTTGGCTGCAAATCAACAAAAGCCGACAATCATGAAAGAACCATTGTGAAACCGGCAGTTCTAGATCTAGACAGTCTGCTGATTTACAACGTTGTTGACTCATTTCATTAAATTTGAAGTCATTAAGTGCAAGTTGATGACATGAAAGTTGATGACCTGTCTGTACTTGCAATATTTCCTATTCACATCACGTAAGAATGCTGTCATTGAAAACTATGCAGGGGCCTTGAAGCAAAGTAACGCCTCGGCCTGTACAGTATGTGCAACTACTTCAAGGACGCCAAAAAACATGACATCACAGCAATGCAAATTCATGCAAAAGGAATTCCAGGGAAAGGTGAGTTTCTGCCAGGCAGGACTGTTCATCAGATTACGACATACCAACATCCTCCCCTCCCTGCCTGTGTTTAAAGCTGCTATTTGAACTGCACAACGCCACACTGATACAGTCACAAAATATATCACGGCGTTTAACGAGGAGCTGTCATCTACAGGGTGAGTCGACTATGTCAACACACAACGAAATGTTCAGAAGTATTACCATTCCAAACAATGTTGTGTATGTTTGTTAACCGACCATTCAAGGCTCACACCCTCATTTCTAACATACCTGCCACCTCCTTCCACCTTCCCTACTTTCACATGATTCACTGTTGAGTTGCAGTTTGTGACATTATGACACACGCAGTCAGAATCTTGCATGCTTCTCACTTGTGGCCTGTGATAAAATCCAACATGTGCAATGCTAGCTGCATCAGATCGGATGTTTTTATCATGTTTATCCTCGTTGTGTGGTGACCCACATCGGTAATGTTGTGGAGACTGTAAATAAAGACGCTCGTGCAATGATGTACAAATTACAATGGAGATACACAAACCTTACTATCAATAAGTCAGGCGGGGCATCTCATGGATTCTTTATACAAAGCACAATATATACTGTAGGCATAATACTTCAGAGAACAAAGAGTCTGAATACTTTTGGCTCATAGCCAAAGCAAAAACACGTTCTCTAATCCTGACCTTCCATGTCAACAAACTTCATCCAATGCTAAACTGCCTACAGTGTCCATGTAGTGTCCAATGACCCCCAGCTCATGCTACTGGTCATCTTAAACACTTTAGTACGCGGTGATGATTGACATCTTTATGGTAACACCTCACCATTCAGGCTGTTGAGTGATACTTGACACAAAGCTTACTATTCACTGTGCAGTCACACCCTCCTCTGTACTGCTAACAATTTTAGCACTCAGCAGTTTAGCATGTAAGGTTAACAGCAGGTTTTCAGCAGCTATCGGCCCGATGATGATTTTGCCTCTGGGGGCAAGGGCCTATATTTCTGGGGGTTCCGGCATAGACTGTATATAAGAAGTGGACGTAGTCACTGTGACGTCACCCATTGGTTTGTGGACTACGGTTTTGAAGCCTCTGCATTTTAGCTGTCCCATTTTGGTTTTTGGCCGTCGTCATCTTGTTTTTTTTTGCAACCAGAAGTGACACGAGAGCTAAGTACAACTGAGCTGAAATTCCGAGATTGCAATACAGCCAAAAGCCTTTCGCTCTCCACATGTACCAAAGCCTGCTCAAACGTGATTGTTCATTAGGCCTACTACTCGGACTAATTGGAGTCAAGAAAGCTTCCGATACCAAAATCTTGCCCTCTTACCTACAGATTCTGTATCCATATGCAGAATCTGTTTATAGAGATTATTACTGTAATATTGATTTAGCGTAACTTTGTAAAACTAGGCTACTTCCTCGTGTTGCACAATAAGCTTGTTACACAGACTGATCCCAAAATTGGCATTTTTAGCAAAGCCATTTAATTAAATTGGCGCAGTTAGTTTACAGATATTAACACTAACTGTATTCAGTTAAAAAAATGTATATTACTTCCGGTAAGCTGATATTCAGAAAGAAAAAAATATCTCAAACTGCCAAACAATTGTCACTGTACAGAATAAAAACAGTATATTAATGTCAGAGCTGTGACACAGAGCGCCGTGACTAATGAACCGCACAGAGAGGCTTTTTTAGAGCATTATGGGAACTTTCTCCTGCTCTACATAAATTCCATTGCGTTAATGATTGATGTGCACCAGATGCCACCTCGGGGTGTTTCTCATACCAGACGACTTGACATTTCTATTATAATAGAAATGAATGCAGCACACAATAGACGGCTTGTTCAGTAGAACTTTAGGGCGGCAGAAGCTAAATACTTGAACTGCTTTATCGAGCGTCTTTAAACGGAGACCGAGAAATTTGGGCAGAGGAAATGAGCAAGACATGCCACGCGAATCTGACGATTTTCAGCTTGATCGGCCGTGACCGACCAATTTACAGGCAGGTGCCGCGCGATTGTTCACGTACAGTAATCGACTATTGTCACTCACAGCCATACACACAGTGTTGCCAACTTGCAGACTTTCTCGCTAGATTTTGCAACTTTTCAGACCCTTTTTAGAAACTTAATTTCTAAAAGAGACTACCGACAAATTTACCAACTTACTGAGACCATCAGGAAAAAACGAGAAATATATTCAATAGGGCTATTAAAGTTAACGTGATAACGCGTTAACGCAAATTCACATAATATGCAAGTAGAAAACCTAAGGAATCAATAGATTCCTTAGCTTGTTGCGAAAGAAGCTAAATAACGCTCCAATATATGCGATATATACAATATCCAAGATATGATTTGAACAAAAATGTTTATTCTTCCTCAGGTAGAGTTTCATTTCTCCACAAACAGCAGATCTAATGATTTTCATGCTATTGGTTTCTCTGTATGTCTCGGTTAAGGTGTGTGATCGCTTCTGCAAACATGAAAGGAACAGAATGAAGGCAAACACAGCACAGCTTTTATCCTTTTAGACATCCTGACAGCTAACAGACAGATACTGTAACACCCTTAACAAAAACTCATCCCACAGCAAAGAAAGTACACTGCAACATAATGCATGCTCGCCTCTGTGTTATTGTGAGAAAGTTTAGTTCTTGACCTGTGCATCATTCTGATCTCTTGAACCAACAACTGCTCCTCTCTCTGGATAATGGTTTATATCAACAGATCAGACAAAGTATTCATGTTGAACATTTCTCAGAAATGTTCACTGTCAACATTTGTACATTTCTTTGTTCCTACAAACAATTAAAGGATGACACTGAATATACAGATTTAGATATGCTAATGGTATATTTAAGGAATGTTTGAGGGTTTTGAGGATCTTCAGTGTGCAGAGGAGAAGCACATAAAGACAATATACAGCTTCAAAGCAGAGCGGTTTCTCCTTGAAGTATCAGTTTGTGTGTTAAAGCCAAACCTGAGCTCATCCTTCTACTTTTACGACATAGCTAAATGCAAAGGCAATGGTAAGCAAACAGAAATGCAAGAACACAAAGTTCGGTATCTGCAGGAAGGGACGCAGGTTTTCTAAAAACAATGACATCATCTATGATCTCATCGCTTATTAAAGTCTCTCTCTCTCTGGATCCTTCCCATTGAAAAGCTGTGTGCTGCACTTTATCACAGCTGGAGAAGTTAACCATCCAAACCAACCAGTTAGTGGTGCTCCAAGCCATGTTGGGCTCATTACTGTCCCCAGTGGCCAGAGAGCAGAAATCAATCACTGCAACTACAGTTGGACAGAACCGCTCTTTCTAAAACACCATGTTTTGGTTTTACCAGAGAAAAGACTGGCCACAGATAATGCATGTAACCACGGCAACAGATGTTCTTAAGTTGACGGAACCTGCATGCCAAACTTGAAAATAAATGAATAAAACAAATAGATGACTTAATAAATAAATAAGTCATTAAATATAGCATAGCAAACATAATACAAAAAATAAATGTGGCCATTAATTAATTGATCAAATGTGACAAATTTATATTTCTGTTTTAATTTGCTTCTTTGATTTTATTTTTATTCTTTATTTTTATTTTATTTATGAACTCTTCTGTTTATTTTTACCTTTTATTTATTTATATTAATTATTATGTCTTTATTTTTATAAATTTTTTAATTTATTATTTTTTTTAATTTTATTTTATCTATTATTTATTGCATTAGTAGTTGTATTAAAAAAATATTGATACTCAGTAACTCAGTATAAGAGGAAAATACCCAATCCATTGTCATGAATTATCACTTACTTTTAGCCTATATAAAAGGTCAATAGAAGGCAGGAAACCCAGGTAGTATTTAGTAATTGTATTAATATGGAACCTGCATATGTGTAGTATTCAGTATGTATAATATGTGTAATCTTCTGTAAACTGCTATGACAACATCATGGTTTTGTTCATGCCAATAAAGAAATATGAATGAGAGAGAGACGCATAGAGAGAGAGAGAGAGAGACAGAAGTGGGTGTGAGCTGGACAAAACTGAGAGTTGGGTTTTCTTGTTGATCTGGTTGGTTAACTGTCTGGACCGGAGTCAAGGGAAAGAATGTAGTCCCATTAAAACGCATTGAAGAGATGGAGGGAGGGAGGCGGAGAGAGAGAGAGAGAGAGAGAGAGAGAGAGAGAGAGAGAGAGAGAGCCCGATGAAGATATTTAGATATAAACTGTTGTACATGCTGTTCAGAAAGTCATCTCCTCCTGGAAAGAGTGACAGGAGGCAAGACTGAAATAGCCCAAGGCAAGGAAAGTGATGTGACGAAATCAACAGGAAGTAGGTGAAAGTGATCGGGGGAAAGTGAAAGAGAAGGAGAGGTATGAGGAAATGTGGGAAAATTAAAAAGAAAAAAAAAAGTGAGGAATAGACACTGGTCTAAAGTTCACATTTGCTGAACTGTATATAATTACAAAGACAGACATTTCGACTACTGTAATGCCTTCCTCAGTGTGCAGGCTCAATGACAGGTAATGACTATCAATGACTATTTAAACAGGTGAGTGGTGTCAGGTGTCCATATTTAGGAAAAAAAAATCGATCACTCTATCAAGCTCAAAGAGGAAATATGAAGAGAGGTCAATCAGCATTGTGTCAAAAAGAAATATATATATATAGTAATAAGTATATAGTAAAAATAAGTAAAAAAAATACCAAAAATAAAAATTAAATTCAAAAATTCAAAAACCGAAATAAATAAATAATTGCAGAATTACAAGGAGTTACAGAGAAAGAAATATGAGAGAGGAAAAAAATTTAAAAATAGGAAAGTAAAGGAGGCACAACAGAAGAGACAAGAGAATCGAGAGACATGATAGAGCACAATGAGAAGGAGAAAGTGTACGAGATTAAGACAAAAACAAACAAAGATGGACAGAAAGATAAAGAGGAAGAGTCAGAGATGCTAGCAGCTGATATTAAGTCAGGATTTCTGCATTCCTCAGCCTGGGAAACACTTAAACATGCATGACTGACTCGTCTGTTTGCTGTAGAAGTCAGTGAGACATCAGAATCACAACAATGTTTTACATGCGGAAGAATGCAGGACGACAGCACAGAGACATATCCACCAAACTGCTTTCATTTATAGACAAGCACGAGCCAGCTAACACTACAACACGAGGCTAGCATTTTCTAATTTATCCATTTTGGGGAGCGTTAAAATAAAACAAAACATAAATTTATCTGCTTGAGGTCTCCATATAAAGTGGCTGATGCGCCACTGTTACGGAAACTAGTTGTCAAGCTAGCAAAATTGGCAACATGAGCAATCACATATCGTTATTACAATATTATCACATTGGAGTCATGTTTGTATCGACCTGATGAACCCGAGTCTTCACTCTACCTTTAGCTCTGGTTTAGTTTCCACTAATCTCTATAAACACATTGTGCATATGAATGTAGACTCTATGCTCACTTCTTATATACAGGTTATGGCCGAAATGCAGTCTCTGATAGGTTATCACCTGACAAGAATTCAGCTTAAAATTAGCTTTTAAGCAGGCAACTTGTGAAACAATCCGGCCGTAGACTTTGTTTCTCAACTCCATTCTCGTGTCTTAAGTTGCTAATCGGACTGTAAACAATGACCGGCGCTATGAAGAGGAAGTCTTGGCCCAGATATCCGCTGGCTACACCAGAACCGCCACTTCAGTTTCTATTTTACCAAAGAACAACTGTATCAAACTGTACGACAGAACGCAAACAAACGCTGAACAATTACCCGACTTGCTGTTGTTAAAGGTCCAGTGTATATAAACGCGGTCTGGTCAGGTAGTGTTATTGTTATTATGGTTGTCATTAATTAACTAATATCTGACAGTGGCTCCACGTGGAGCCGGTGTAAGTGACATTACCGCCACCCGCCCAGCTGAAATAAAGATAAGGTCTCCTTTCTGGAGCCCTCTTATCGGAGAACAGTGCAGAGTACAGTCAGACTCGCCCTTTAGCGCTGATTGGCACTGAGAAATACAAAACAGTATATTTCATCATCGTGACAAATGGGAGTTTCATTATCAGTGGCGTGTTTTAATTGCCACAAGTTTAGTCATGCACAGATTTCTTGCTTCTGTTTTAGTCAGATGGAGTTTACAGATAAAGGGAGTGGAAACCTCTGCATCACCTGAAAGGCAACAATTACGAGACAATATGACAATCATATGTTTATAGTGCTTTATGGTAAGTTATTCTATTTTTTTATGGTATTTCTTTCTCCTATTGGATGACCATAATATTCCTATAGTGACTTAAAGCAAATTTTTGGAATTATTCTTCATGGCAAAAAATGTGGCCGCCCAAACATTCCAGCCATAACAGATAGTTGAAGCTGCCATTCAAAACCCTGCAAATGAACACGCTGCTATAACACTTTCTACTCTTGTGGAGAGGCTTTCTACAAGATTTTCCAGTTCAGTGTGTTGGGCGGGGTTGAGGTCAGGGCTCTGGGCAGACCCCAGAGGTACACTGATGTGGACAGGGGTATCCACATACATTTGGCCATATAGTTAGTTCACACTGACTTTGTTATGTCCTATAGGATTGATAATAAATCCCCATGTGGACAGTATACTGGTAGCACTCAGTAGTAACATGAAAACTGACCTTATTCTACTTTTGGTTATGATCAAATATTCAAATCAGGTTTCTTTGGATCCCAATTGTACAGAGGAGGATTACAGCCACATGTTAAAAATTCAGAAATCTGAGATCAAAGTCAAATTTTGACTTTATTGTCAGAGTCTTTAAACTCAAACCTCAAAACAAATTTAAACATTTAATAAATAAATAACTTTATTATTATTATTATTATTAATAATAATAATAATCATTATTATTATTAATAATAATAATAATTTAATAATTTCTGACTTTAAATTCAGAGCTCAAAAACTATTTAAAAATAAAAAATAAAATTAATTGTTACTTCAACCTCATCATTCTGACTTTAAACTAAAAACTCAAAAACATTTTTAAAAACTTGATTTTAGAAATAAATTCTGACTTTAAACTCAGAAGTCAAATATTTTTTTCACATTTGGCCCCATTCATCTTCTGTACAATTTTGCACTTAGACTGACATTACATGCTTTATCTTTGGTGCTAAAGTCAATTTTTAACTCATGTTTTTTTTATATCTTCAGAAGAATATTATCCTACACTGCATGGTATTTAGGTACTAACAGTATGTATGTGTTACTCAATAGATTTATAATGACTTTCTCAAAGTTAACAGTAAAATGATTCAAGTGTCTCCACTTGCTGTCACTCAAACAAACATTTCAACAAGACTAAAGTTACTTTTCCAACACGACCGGCTTAACCTCAACACCAGGAAACGAGCAGTCAACTCACAGAAGTTAATGACAGCAGAACTACAGGATTTCTTACTTTATGATTTCTGACAACAACAAATACAGCACTGAAAGCGACGCAGGTTTGAAACCCAACAGGTAAATCATCATCAGCCTTCTTACCTGTTAACGCTCCTCTGCGGTGCTCTGCTTCAGACTGACAGGCTGAACTTTCTGCCTGACAGCATTTAGTCTTGGAGGCGGGTCCTCCAGAGCGACACCTGCAGCACACCGGAGACGCGCGTGAAGAACGCGCTCGCCACACCTCTGACGACGCACGCACGCACGCAGAACAGTTGTCGCTTTACCTGCCTGTTAAAGAGCTGATGAACAGAACAGGAGGGAAGAGAGGAGGGAAACCTGGTGTTGGTGGGCGGCACAAGTCCACAAGTTTCAAGAAGAATGTGACTCTCCCTCTCTGCCTCTCTGCCTCTCTCTCACCATTTTTGGAGATTTAGTGCACCAGTCTCTCACCAAAATGCAACTATTGTAACTATTTCAGGAATGTCCGCCTCCCTTGTGGCCTTTCTGGTTTCCTGTTGCCCTCTCTCTGATGTCACTGCTGGTTTTTATTGAAAAACTGGAGCCGAAAATCAATCAATATCTTTTTGTCTGTCTGTCTGTAAATGCAGCAAATACAAATCAATGTAACAAATAGAAAAGAGGTCTTACCTTTTAACTAATTAAAGCAACCAAACAGTCTTCCAAATAAAGAAAATTGACATAAAGTTATTTTGCAGTATTTTGTTCACATGTATTTGAATTCATAGGCGCCGGAATAGCGTTGGACAACGAGACTAATGTCTATGTGGCGTAAGATATTGGACCTTTATCCAATCATAATCAACCATTGTGTAGCCTAATTCAAATGAATCTGACATCCAGCCCGCCGTCTAGGTAGGTCCACCACAGTTTCATAATAACGTCTCCCCAGTGCTGGCTGGCCATCACATCGCATTTCCTCCGATGGACCGGCTCTAGGTCAGCTTGGAAAGGCCCGGGTTAAAGGTGACTCGCGGCTCCAACTGTGATTTACCTCGCCCGGACCTCACCGCTTTCCATCCCATAGATTGACCATAACATTCCGATAGTAACTTAAAGCAAATTTTTGGAATGGCCAAAAATGTGGCCGCTGTGTGTTGGAAAGAGCTGTCTGATGGCCAGGTATACATTATAGCATACATTTAAACTGATATTGATATTGCTTTGCCTCCGTGCTGTTACTCTACACTGTCTGATTCTCCACCCTAGTGCCCAAACACCCTCACCTCCTCCCTACACGGTGTTTGTCGCTCTCTAAACTTCCTGGATGATTTTGTGAAGGTAAAGTATTGATAAAGTATTGATTCTTGCATCAGTACTTTAAATTTCGTGGCTACTTCATTAAATGCTGTGCGACTGGGCTGGTACTATATAGTGAAGTTCAACATCCCAGTGAAGTAACAATAAGTAACAGTTACACATTTTTAAGTAGAGGATGATTAACCAGTTACAGGATGATTTTTGTAACCAACGACAAAATCTAAACTTTGATCACAACCGAATCACAGTCGAGGGGGAAGTCTTTCCAAGAGACCAGACTGGAGACGGATTTTCCACCACTGTGGCACACCTGCTGATAAACTGACAGCTTACATGTGAGGTTTGGAGTCTCCTGTTGAGAGAACTGACTGTTGGTTAAACAGCCGCTGGTTGCCATAGGTGTCGGACTGAACGCTGAACTGCTTTGTGTTGGGCAACACTAACAACCACTCCTCACATTCCTCTGTGCTGGAGAACACACCCACTCAGCTAGTTATGGACACACAAATGTACAGTGTGTAGTGAGTAAAATCCCATTCATATCTTTTGATGAACCGTTTGTGAAAAGACTTATGAATAGATTTGACTATAAATAAGTTATTCTGTTTGTAAATCTCAGTATCAGGTTACAGGCGGGTCAGACTCACTTGGGGAAGGTTTTAGGGAATCTTTATCTTAATCTGAACTGATAAAAGTGCAGCACGCGGCCCTTTATCATGTACAAACCAATGCACACGCCTGCTTGTGGGCTTGATATGTGTGAATAGACACAAACGCTACAGCCATTATTTTGTGAAACTGTCAGTGTTTGAAAGGTTCTGGGGACGTTGTTATATATATATTTTTTTCCCAAACTGACCACTTTCTTTTGAAATCCAGTCTCACCCTCATGAATGAACACTTCACTCTTGGCTTTATCAAACTTAAAAAGGGAAAATTTGACATCTTTTATGTGGATGTCCAATCAGTGTTGATGGTAAATGTAGTCCAATGAAGCAATAAATTCCTCAGTGCATGCAATATTGACCCAGAACGCGAAGTCCGAAGCCGTGTCGGCAGTGCCTACATGTACCAGGATGCATTATGTGCAAGCTTCTGACGCCCGGAGGGTCCCCGCTGGCCAGATCCTCTTGCACTGCTGCATTACTTAACCCGTATACTCTGGCTTGAATATACTGTACACACACACACACCGCTGAATATGCGAGTCAGCCAAAACACTGTAAAATGTATCGTCACCCATAACATCATCTGCACTTCTATTTTGGGATGCCATTTTCACTGTTGGAAACGTAGCTAGTGAAAACTAACTTTGCTTCACGGTCATTGCAAAGCCATGCTGTGTAGCCGTACTTTGTTTAAATCCTTTACTTTACTATAAATTGTAGATGTCAAGCTACATTTTGGTGAATTGTGTCTAAAATAATTGCGTTTGAATATTTCACTCAGTGTTAACATCATATAGCTTCATTGAAGAGCTGGAACAACATTATATAGAATGTACTGAAGGTAAAATAAAAAGGAAAACCTGCATGTTGAAGAGTTAATTTCATCCTCTGACACATCTCTTTTCTCTTCCGTGGATGTGAATCACCCAGCAGAGAGCTCTACAGTACATGTAGTGTTGTATCACCTTGTTCAGGGCGTGTCTGGAGCTCAAAGGAACATGCTGCAGATGGGAGCGTCCCGGTGACACAACCTTTACTCACACACCGATAACTCATAGCACTGCTGCAATAATTTACACAAGACGTCTGAGGTGATGTTCTTCTACGTCAGCATTATTCTCAAAAGTATTCCTTGATTTTTATTTTTAGACTTGTATACCTTGCTTTTCCTCATTTTGGAAGTGTGTTTTATGTGTATTACATAACTTTAACCTTTCATTGACATTTTCTTCCATTGCTGCTGTGTTTTTAAATGTGATAAGGTGAATCAGGAGGTTCAACGAGACGTCAGTCATTAATGCTTTGTAGCCAACACATTCTCATTCCAACTTGTCACATACCACCGCTTTGTCATACCTCTTGGTGTCACTTTATTTTTGGCATCAAGACCACAATAGTTTCCTTTGCCGCTACTTTAGATCTAGGCAACAAAACCACTTTAGTTAGGTTTAGGAAAAAACTACATGGTTGGGCTTCAAACTGCTACGTTTGTACAGCGAAAATGAAAGTGAAAGTTATGAGCACGGGACACAAACGAATGAACATTTGATTGTAACGTGACACACGGGACACAAACAGCATGTCATCACACTCACACGTGCACATTCTCGGAGCGTTTACTGTTGCCGCGGATGGGTTTACATTGTAGTTAATGGAACGCCCGGTGAGTTTCATACCTTGTGCGGCGGCAACACACGCTGATGGCCGTGACAACGCCTCGGTATTTGACGCCTCGGGAATGAGAATAGGCTGATGTAGCTGAGCCAGCTTGTCAGAGCCAGACCCCTTAACTTGACTGAGTGATGTGAAATCTAGATGCTCGATACAGTTACATGTAAAATACAGGTTACAGGAAGATTCTTCAGCAGTACTTACTCACCACCGTTATTTGTCTTGTGTTTCTTTGACGACATCTTCTTTGGCATGATTATAGCTACCACCACTTCCACCTAATTAGAAAAGAAAAGAAATACTACATTGTAATAAGCATGATAAGTCTGAAATCCAAGATGGCCACAAAGATGGCCGCCAAGCAGACCCCTTGGGACAATATTTTGAGTTGGGGACAAAATTTGTTTAATTGACACATTGAGGATTACAACAAACTACGTTAGAAAAATGTATCAGTGGGATGCATCATGGGAACCCCACAGTAGCCAACACAATAAACCACAGAGCTAGAGCAGGGAAATGGAAATTTATACCCAAGTGCACGTATACAATTGTGCAAATATGCAAATGTGTAAATGTCCAAGAGTGTCGCTTGACACCTCCCTGAAATCTTACTGGCCATTTTAAACAATACAACCAAGTCTGTTCTTGTTGGACAGATTTTGATTTCCAAACCGAGCAATAATACAAAAGGTTAAAACAGATTCAATAAAACGTCTGCAAAAGAGAGTCATCATTTCAGAAGAAATGTTCATCTTTCTCATAAAAAAAAGTCTTTGTTGGACCTTTTCAGAGAACATGGGATTTTAAGTACAGTTTGTCATCATGAACAATACCCAAATATTATAATTATATATAATTATAATACTACGTCAATGTCAACCTTTAACAACAGTTAAAGACAGGAAATCTATTAAACAGCTATTAAAATGAATCATAGCTACTCACAGCTAGTTCACATGTTAATAAACTAAAGGTATAAAAGAATAAATGATCTCAGTGTAACTTCACAGAAGACATTACATAATATACTATCATAATTATCTGTAAGTGCAAATATAACTTACAAGCGAAGCTCTCCAATGCACAACCAGAGGAAGGAAAGAAGAAGATAGCTGGAGCTGCAAGATGACCACATGAATGAAACATCACAAGCACTTCCTGATTGGAATCTCTGAACTACGAACTGGCTGTGTCACATGACTAAATCAACCAATGGAAACAATAGCAGGAGGTAAACAAGAGATAATAATTAATTACTCCCAAATCACCACTAGGTGAAGAAAATACTGAAAATAGATGCAAAGTTCTTCACTAAACACAAAGAACAACTGAGGCTGATGAGAGTGTCATTAGTTTTGCAGGTATAAATATTATATATATATAATATGGATATATAGGTATAGGTATTTCATCCCTTGGGGGCATTGAATATGTGTACCAAATTTCACAGCACTCCAATATAGTTGAAAACAAAAGTCCACCTCATGATGGCATTAGAGGATCAACACATTTATTAGAAAGTATTCTCTAAGGGCCTTTAATATCTGTTTCATTTCATGACAATCCATCTAATATTTGTCGAGATATTGCAATCTGGACTTTACCAACAGACTGACATTGCCATCCCTTGAGTCATCCAAACTGAAACTGACCCCTCAGTGGAGGGATTTACTGCCTTCAGCCTTTATTTAACCAGGTGGCTCAGATGGAAAAACACATTTGTTCAGGAATGATGAAAGACAAAATAAGCATAATCCTAAAACTAACATGTAGAATAACACGAAAATACCTCATTCAGCAATGTACAAGAACAAAAACGCAATCATAAACAAATAAGAGGGACTGTAACCCAGCAGCGTCAGAGAGAAGATTTGTTCTGGGTTTATTCTTATCTGTAGGTGAGTTGACAGAAAACTCTCGGTATCACAGTACTGCTGTTGTTCTTGTGAAGGTCACGGACCTACAGCAGATACATTAGTTTTGTAACATCATTAGACAAAGGGGAAAAATGCTTTGGTGAATTGAGGTCCAGTTTCCTTTACTGATATCACCACGACCACTGATACTGCTGCAACTACCTGTAGTGCTACTTAAAGCAGCAGTGGGTAGAATTGGAGCAAATATGATGACAAAAAGTTATTTTTTATAACACAGTTTGAGGTTTTTCTGAATTGCACATCAAAGTTTTTTACGGGCAATTTGGCTCTAACATTTAATGGTGATTTATCCAAAAGAGCACACCTGTGTTAATGTCAAAATGATGTAATTCCTCAAAGTTAATATTTTATATGGCTGATAACATTTAGCCCAAACAATATCAAGACAACCAAAAAAAACATGCTGAAAGATGATGATGACAGCAGTTCTCCAGAGCTGGACAGCATCCACCAGCCACACCTGTTGATTTACGGCCATGTGAACCAACCAGGTGAAAAAAGAAAAAAATCTGCTCTGACTGAACAGATTTAAAGATGTTCCAACAGAGCTGGAAAAACCTCAGTCAGATGAAAAGCAGTTTATGAGGGAGAGACGAGGTCAGGCCTCCTCCCTTCACTGATTTATTGGGATCTTTTTTTCCTCTTTAAAACAAAAAATGTCTCAGTACAACATCGACACTTCTAGCTCTCAAATAAGGAATTCAATTCATAAAAACCTATCGAGCAATTATGGGTAAACTGACATCACTCCCTGAGACAGAGACTCTGGCAGAGACGGATGAAACCACCTCGATGAGTCAAAATGAAGATTCATCTGAAATGAATAGACTGTTTACTGCAGAGGCATCATCATCTACTGAAGAACCCGTTCCTCTGAACTCATGACGTGATGTGTAAGCTGTCTAGGCTTGTTACAGCAGGGTGTTAACAAAAATCCTATAAACACATGGGTTATTATTTAAATCACAGTCAGACACTAGACTAAATACAGGGGGAATCAGCTAGCATTGCCCTGTCTAAAGTTAAAAAATACGCCTACGAGCACCTCACAAAGCTCACTAATTAACACATTATTTGTGATTTCACTACTAGTTACAAGAGACTCAATGGTGTGTATACAGATATACTGTACAACACCTCTGGGCAGAGGAATTCACAACAAAGGACTCACACACTAAGGACTCATTTAACTGTTGTGTTTCCACAGCGTTTCAGTGTTTCCATTTACTACCTTTTAATACTAATGTTAACTAAACTTTACTGTTAACTAAATAAGAAGTTATTCAATTAATTTCAAACACATTCTCACTCCCAACTCGTCAAATACCGCTGCTTGGTCAGTACCTGGGACGGTGTGTCAATTTACACTTGTTACATGAGTAGTGTCCTTTCAAAAATAAACTTCTGTTTTCACAGGACGTTAGGTTTAGGCAACACAACCACTTAGTTAGGGTTAGGAAATGGTCATGGTTGACGTTAACTTCACTGACTAGCAACTCACGGGATTGACGATACCGACGAGTCACCTGACTAACGATTGACGTGACAAAATAAGTCAACGTTACTTTTAGTTTCATGCGGGACACGGAGACCGGTCTACTGGTTGAAAGTCTTGTGTTTGTTTGACCCATCCACCAGCCCTCCCGCCCGCCCTGAACGGACACTCACACTATTAATACTACGTCACTTACTCCGACCGTTGAACAACGCAGTGGGTGAGTTTACATTGGAGTTAGTTGAAAGCCCAGTTTGTCACATACTGCCGCTACAGGGTGCCTCCGTGTGTCTGTTCCCGATGCTGAGGGTCGCTGCCCTATCGGCAGTATTTGATGAGTTGTGAGTGAGTTCGGGTTGGCTGTGCATGTCATTTCCCTACCCGTTGTAAAGAATGAAAAGAAAGAGGCGTTCAAAGCGCTGCATTATAAAAATGGCACATTTATTGCTACAGAACGGTCATGAACATGAACCTCATTGAATAACTACAAGATGAGAACCAACAGGCAACGAACGGCCAACTGTTGGGCTGGTACGAGGAAGAATAAAACCCCTCAGCACAGAAATCAAAAAGAACTTGTTCCCCAACATCTCCACTGATCTGCAATAAAAACAAAGTGTAATAATAATAATAACAACATCAACAATAACAGCAACCATAAGGACATTAATAATTATATAACATAAAAACTAAGTAAAAGAATACAACATTAACCAGAAATAATTAAGAAAATGGGAGTGTAGAAAAATACAATGAAATACAGATTTGAGGCACTCAGCCACACACTGGGGAAAAAGTGTAACTGCTGTGTTTTTGTATGTTTTTTTCATTTCTATTTTTTTTTCTGATATTTTGTATCATCTGTTGCCGGCTGGGATGGGACGTCCCCAACTGTGGCCTCTAACCGTGACCGTCACACAGGAAACCTCACAGGCTCGTCTTCAGTAACACATGGTTCAATTAAAACATCTTAAAATATAATAAAATAAAGTAACAAATTATTCTCATCATTCATTTTTGAACATTTCCAAAAAATTACAAAGTGGAGTATTCTATTGTAGTTATTCTGTTTTCATACAGTAATCTGACGTGTATTTTTTTCTTTACTTATTCTTTTCAGTATTCATGGTATAAAAGGATTGCCCCTGCAAAAAAATAAGCCAAATATATTTTCATTTACGTTTGATTAACTTTAAATTTTGCTTCTATAACAGGGTGCACTAAATCTAATCCATAGCAAAAGAGCACTAGACAAAGGAAGCTTTAACAAAAAGCCCAGGCACTGATAACAGGGTAATTCTGCTATATGTATTTGTTTTTTTCTCTTCCATCTCTTCACTGAATTGCATCACAAGGAACAACAAGAAAGAAAAAAGGCCACAGTTCATATATTTTCACTTTCACGTAATGATTAAAAAAAATGAAGCATGTCTTTGAAAATGAGAAATCATACTTACAGAGAGAACAGGATGAATTAAATAAGCAGAGGAGTCGACATCACGTCATGTCGACTGTTTATTTGTGCTTGTTGTTGTGGTTGGAAAGTCCAGTGTACTGTATGCCATGGGGATTTTTTTATATTTATTTTTTTAATGTTTCAAGAAATTGTTCCCTGGTATTTCTAAATTATGTTAAAATTTTTCTTTTATTTTGAAAATTCTGGGCCCTCCAAATAATAAATCATATCCTCGATCCTGACCTCTGAATCACTGCTGATATTGGATTTGTTCACTGATTCAAACACGTCTGCTGTTGTTGTCATTGAGGGCTGTTTTAGCCAGTGTGGAGAAACAATCAACCAATCAGAGCGTTGTAGGCGGGAAAATAGCGACAAGCTAGGATGAGATGGATTAAACTGTGAATGTTGTTGTTAATTGACTTACAGCAACTACAACTCTTAAACTGACATATTTCACCAAGTTAGATGTAATAAATTCAAAACTTTTGTACAGTAGCCATCAATCCTCAGCTCATCTCAAATGGCCAACTCACCACAATCCTGCATATTTCTAGTGGTTTGTTTGTGTTCCCGAAAATCCGCATCAACTCCAAGTCTGTCTGGTTCACATGTTTCTTGAATAGCTTTAGAAATATAACTGTTAAAAGGAGACACTGTGGTTTTAGCAGCAGTTAGCATTGAACATATTTGTTGAGTTGCCAGGTTTGAGGTTAGAGCTGGTACTGCTACTGGTACTCTACTGACAACAAAACCCAGCTGACACTTGGATGGATCGGTGACTAGTTTGACTAGCTTATACAAATGTAAATCAGACAGCTTTGGAGTTGTTGGAAGGTGTATTTGTTTCGCTTTTCTTGGAGTTAGGCTAGCAGTTTCCTCCTGCTTGCAGTCGCTTTGCTAACTAGGCTAAACACATCCTGGACCTACCTCTGTAATGGACGCACAGAGGTGAAACTGATCTGACTGGAGAGAATGCGTGGTAGGAAATAACCAACTGAAAAACCATGTCAAACAAATAGCACATTATTCAATACATTTTAAATATATCCTCATAAAACAGAGCTGATTAGGACCTAAAAGAAGGATGGTCCCAAGAATGATCAAATCTTTTGGCGGCAAGCATTATTACCTCCGTAAGGGAGGTTATGTTTTCGGTTCAGTTTGGTTGCTTGTCAGCAAGGTTACGTAAAACTTACTGGCCCGATTTTTATGAAACTTGGTGGAAGCGTGTAACACGGGCCAAGGAAGAACCCATTAAATGTTGGAGCGGATCCAAATCACAGGCCATATACACAAATCATGTTTTACTTTCATTAACATTGCAAAAAAAGGCATGGCCTTGGCGGAGTTCTTCTCTCTCCAAGTGCCCTTTTATTTATTTATTTATTTTTTGCATGGTCATCAGCTCAGAGGCCCCTTTTGGATTTAAAATCACCTGTGAACTTTAATTCTTTAACTGAACTTATTTAATAAAAAACTAAAATACTGGTGAGGTTTAATAAGCTTAGGTCCCAAAAATAAATTAATTTAATTTGAGTTCTCAAAATGTAAGATATAAATAATTTCTACAGGTTTATGACTATGCAAGTGGAAAAATATTCAATGCCTAAGGTGAAATACTCGGCAAGAAGATATTTGAAATATTGGCAGGAGTTTTAAATTATTTGTTTTTGGCAGTGGACATTTGTACAATTTAAAATTTCTGTTATCATTTGATTGTTCATTTTGTTCATTTACACAGGAATTATAGTACTTTTCTGCAAAAGAAGTGCCATGTTAACATCCATACTGGTCATTTGTATGAAAAGTTTTTTAAATTATTTTATGACGAAAACACTACAAATTAAATTTAGTATTATATAGATGTACCAAATTTGAGATTTGTTGTGTTACTGATGTTGGTTAGTGTTCATGTCTGGTGTATACCCCAGCATACCTGTTCATTTAAATGGGGTTAGCTATCATGGGTAAAATGAGAAATGTTTCCTCGGAAAACAAAGGACAGGAGTGGCTGTTTTGAATTCAACTCATTATTGCAGTAAAACTGGTACAGAGTAACAGATTACAAAGCTCATGGCACAGTCACTGAAAAAGAGAAATGAGGTGTGTATGTACAACAAGGAGGGAAAAGAAAAAAAAGTTAACATTGTGGCTAATAGAAACATCAGGGGTAACATAAAAATGAAGATACTGTAATTCGGGAGATGAATTGATTATACAACAAAGAGAAAATACGAAATGAAGCATCGCAAAAATAACATTACGTAAAAAATACATTTAGCACTTACACTGACAGATTCAATCCTAGTGTTTTACCTAGGTCTGATTCAAAGCAGCTTTTCCTTTTGACAAAAAGCTCAATTTTAATGGCAAACACTAAAAACAAATGACTGAAACTGCCTTGCACATGATCTGATATCTTTTTGGGGAAATAGCTGATAAGATTGTTTGCTGACGACCTGCTTTTTTATATTAGTGACACTCCAATCTTTTACAAAATGTTCATATATTAATCTTGAATCAGGTGCTGAGGGTGTTTCATTTAATCAACATTTACAACCCATCTAGAAGGGATATTAATGCACAGGAGTCAGAGCCGGCCCGAAGCCACCAGGTAGAACCAAAATTAATTGAATTTGTAAACACGCTTTGGGTACATACCTCAGTTAAGTTTTTGTCATAATTTATGTAATCAAACATAAAATCATTAATTTTGTTATACCACCCTAGAACAATTTCTGAAAAAGGTTATAAGTTTAAGTTATAACCAACTTTTATTTGTTATATATTTATGATTATCAAAATTAATTTTGCATAACAAACTCAGGTATTTTTGAGTTATGATAACCTGTGTTTTTATGAATTTGCATTTGCACTTTCCCTAAGAATAGCATTTTACAGAACAGGTATTTTTTTTTTTTTACCAGCTTGTTTTCCTCCTTGAAAATCAAAATAAATTCTTTAGATGGCAAATAAAAGGACCCACTCCGGCTCTGACACCAGTGATTCTTGGTGCAAGCAAAGACAATAATTTGACTTACACACTTCAGATGGTCAACCAATACCACAAACAGTACTGAGCACCACTGACTGAAACTAAAAGTTGGCACCTGTCTACTGTAACCGGACGAATACAACCTCACTAAAAATCAAAACAAGTTCATCATCGTCACCTCTCACTGGCAAGTCCTCACCCCACAGAAACCCCACAGAAAATGTTTTATGACTATTTACAAATTTCTCTGCAAAAAATACATTTAAAAATGGCAATGTCATGAGGCATGGAGAATTAAACAAATATCATGTCTTTTATGATTTCTGATTCCTCCCACGAACCCTCAAAAAATGTTCTCCACAGATATAAACATAATGTCGAAAAACAATAATAAAAAAAATGATTCTGAACCTTTGACCTCACTACATTTTCAATGTGACACATTTTTTCAACACACACTGAATTTTACTTTTTCATATTTTAACAAAAAAACCGATACAACATATTTCTAAAACACAAAATAACAACAGTCTACATGTAAAAATATAACTTTTACATACACAATTTCAAAATAATGGTAAAGTTTGCCATTTTGTTGCATACAATTTACAAACGTCTGTGTGTTGTTGCCTTGGATAGATAGCAGTGAATGGAGCAGATGGAACTCCGGTCCCATTTTTGTCCTGCGCAGGGTGCCGTACTAGTCAGAGGGTGTTGTCATGGCAACATCGGAGAACACAACAAAGTCAGTTGAAAATTTATAACACTGAGGGGCCTCGCCAACTTCTGCCAGTTCAGTCTTTGAGAAAATAATTCCTCCCCAAGCAAACACTCCTCTGCAACAGAAAATAAAAAAATAACAGAAAAGGGCACCCTCCTTATATATCGTATATATTTTTTTTGTACATTTATATATAGATTGATTTATTCAAATAGATTCTTTTCCAGTTTCCGTGCCTTCCTGTTGATTGGGTACGATTTTAACCGCGTCAAAATGACCACCGACAGAGAACAATGCTGTCGGATTGCGAATTGTGTTGTTTTTTTGCTTTTGTTTTTGTTTTGTTTTTTTACATTTTCTATAATAGACATGTAAACCAGAACAGACAAAGAAAAAGTAATAAGAGAAAAGATTCTTCTTAAAAAAGAGAGAGAGAGAGAGAAAAAAAAGAAAATCTGTTTTACAACATACGACCACACACTTTGTACTGAAGACTACATTGGCTTACGGACAAGCCGATCAAATATTGATAAAAAGCTGATAAGCTATAATACAAGAAGAGACGCGTTGTTCACCATGGAAACAGGGCTGGGGGTTGTAACAGGAAGGGTTGGGGGTTATGGAGAACTTGGGGGTGGGGTTGGGGGGTTTGGGATGGGGGTTCGTCTTGCTAAATCAAGCGTCTGTCTCATTGGCTTGAAGCCAGAACACGTTGTCTACTTACATATAAGCGTACAGTACATTAAATACAGTTTAGTTTTTTATCCAAAAAATACTTTTTTTTCCTTTTTAGCTTTTTTTAAATTCCCAGGTCTGGTAAAAAACCTGACTGCATAGAACCTAACGACTAAGAACAGGTTTCCCTAAGCTTGCATCCTATTAAAAGACCAGGTAAATGTCCTCCTCTGGCAACTCGAATGATATGAACTCTAAAAAGGCACATTGGTAGAAGTGTGAATGTTCAAATTGCATCTGTGGGACCGCTTAGGTGGGACACGAGGCTGGGGAGAGGGGCTAGGGCTCTGGTTTAGGGCTCGTAAGGCTAGGGTCAGCAGAGAAGACAGAACTGGGACTGGGTATTAAACATAGGCCTGGATTGTGGAAGGTTCAAACTGGGGCAAGGGTGGAAGGAGAGTTTCAGATTGACACCAGAAAACTATAGACGTTCTTGCATATTATGTTATTATATTCCAATTACCTTCGCATGTTGCCGGAGAGTAGACCTTGAAACATACCAATGCAATAAAGATTAAAGTTATCTTCCTGACCTATCCGGACCTGATTCATTAATTCCAGTTCTCACCTGGTCACGATCATGACATGCAAGTCCTGCCTTTGACCTGACACTTTCTTTCCCAATCCGGTATCACTCCCAAGTCAATGTTCTTCTGAACTTCTACCCAAGAAACCTGGGTAGGTCTAAGCACAAGAGGTGGCACTTTGAAATTCGGAAGTGATACACTTTATTAGTGGTTAGGCGTGTGGATTGGACTTTCCCCAGACGTAGTAGAGTACTGATCTGGTTTCATTTGATTCAAATATGCCGAATTTTAACAAAATGTTTTGAATTTACATGTATATTGAGCAAACCAAGGTAATCAGAATGTCTGGACCCTACGTCGGGCATGCCAGACACTGACGAATGACGAGTCTTTAGTCTCTACAATGAAGATTGCAAGGCCAATGAAATTTGCTAATGGTCCCAAAAACAGACATCTCAACTACAATGAACTTGTCTATTATTTTGCAAGACAGCCTGTGTCAATCAGAAAGTCCCCCAAGGTTGTTACTCAGGGCAGGGCAGTCTGAGGTTGAGGGGTTATGATCGGCCAGATACTAAACCAGGAAATGAAGGAACCTAATGAATCCAACATAGGAATGCTTTGACTACTGCTGCTTGGCCCCCAGAAGAAAAGTATACACCCCTTCACCATGATGATTGTTCCCTTGCTTCATCATTTAGACCTCTAGATTTTTCCCTCCTCTCCCTCTTATCTCCTAGCTCCTCAGGATGTTGGCCCACTTAAATAATTACTCTTCCATGACTCCCAAAACGTCTTCAGGCCTTCGGGACATCCGGACCACTCGATTCAAGTAGAGCGATCGTGATTCAGGGAATGTGCTAAACGTGGAATAGAATTCACTTCAGTGCTCAGTCCCGCCCCCTCTTCCCTCTCATCCAGCGACCCATTTGTATCATCTGTCCATCGTCTCAACCAGCTGCCCAGCAGTCCTTCGATTTCAGCAAAGGCCTGGACACCATTTCAGACTCTGCCTGCTCTGCCTAGTGCCCATGTTGACAAATATCTGACAAAAGACTCTGGTGCGGGATGTTTGCTGGAGCTCGTTTTTGCATTTGCACTACAAACCCGCGATAACAATCTCAAATGAAGATGACAAAAAACCTTCCTGCTGCATTTAGAAGTACACTTTTCATTACTGCATGATTCTTCATTTGTGTTTTTTTCTTCTGTAATTCCTCTACCTTCAATAATTTAAACACCCCAGTCCCTCTGGAGTCACTCGCTGATTGATTGATAAACTGATTCAATGATTGATTCTTTAGGTATTCTCTTCCTCCCAGTAGATACACACGGGCCATTTGGGTACAACTGTCCAGGATTTTGTATTTGTGATCACACTAAAAAGTTAGCAGTTCGTACAATTTTGCCAAAACACTAATAAAGACACATAAACGTGTTCAGATTTTTTTTTTTTTACACTGACAATCTACTGTAAATGTTTGCAGGTTAAGAGGGAATGCATTAGAAAGGGAAGAACGAGTTGCCCCCGTTTTTCCTGTTTAGCCCCGTTTCTTTCTAGACATCTATGATCGTCAAAAAGCGTTTGCAAACCTAATTTGTTGTTCAAATGACTCGGCATATCAAGCACCTAATATCTCCTTCGTTTTAATTTATACTTCAATCTGTGAGAATGCGTGGTTTGTAAGGGGATGTATGAGTGGGCAGCTTGCTTCCGTGATACTTCCTGGAATTTTTTCCTGTTCTTTTGTTTTGTTTGCTTAGCTTCTCCGTGTGTATCTATCTGACTGGTTTGCATCCAAGAGGAGATCAGGCACAGCTTCATCCACAGTGTGGCGTTAGATTGCCATTCAGTCAGAGACGCGCTGAAGCTGCATTCAACAACAGCTGCACAATGTTGCTTTAAAAAAAACAAACTCTTTAAACATTTGTGATATGTTTTGCTCCGTTCTGAACAACCCTCCCCAACCCGTACCCTCCTCACTGCCCGCGTCCAGTTGCACTTTTTTAACAAGTTTGTTGTCATTTTTTTTTTTCCATTTCTCATATATATATATATATACTATATATAGAACCCTTTTGTTCTTTAAAACTGGGAATGCTGATAAAACAAGTAGTACAAGAAGAAGAATTTCTTGGATGATGTGATTCCAAAGACGTTTGTCCATTTGCTGTCACTTTGTGTCAAAAGCTCCCACTTTGTAGCAGCCATGTTACAGCGGCCGTTTAACGTCTCCACAAAGTAGCATCCAGTTCACTTCGGCTGGAGATGCAAAGTGACGAAAGCGACTAATGTGACTCTGCAGTTTGTGTTCTCGACAGAAGAAGAGAGACGAAGGTGAAGAGGAGGATCAGAGACAGACGAGAGGAGAGAAGGAGGCTGATCTGATTGGTCAGGCCGAAGATCCAGAGAATCTGATTGGTCAGGCTGAAGCAACAACGGGGTTGATCGATTGCCGGGTTGTCCTGGAAACGCTGTCAGAGGAAGTGGTCACTCATCATCTTGATGAACTCTGGCACCTTCGACCTGGTGAGACAAAGAGAAAAAATATAGGAAGGGGGGATGAGGAGGGACATTTACACACAAACCCATTGAAAAAATGAGTTTACTTTAATGTTAACTCATTGCAGCCCCTAGTGGTAGCAGTATTTATTTCACCCCACAACAATGGTAGGGCGAAAAATATGAACTTTGTCTAGTCAGGAAGGAAAAGCTCATGGAATGTCAAAATAGAAAGGGTTCTTGTTCTGGGGAGCAGAACTCAAATTTGGTATCTTTTTGGACAAATAGGCCTTTTGCAATTATTGCGATCATTTTGCTTAATCGTTGGATTCCATAATCGAGGGAAGTTAAAGCCAATGTTACAATTGTGGCATCAAAAAGAAAGTAACTCAGGTGCGTTCCCATCTGCTGGGTAAATAAAGTGTCTACCTGAGTACAAAGTTCCAATGTCAGGAAACAGCAAACTCTTGAAGATTAAGGACCCTATTTAAACGATCTATAGCGCATGGTCTAAAGTGCATGGCGCAATTGCGTTTAGGGCGTATCCAACTCAACTATTGCTAGTTAAACGGCGCATAATCTGGGCGCAAAGTAAGGCGCAAAGGGGCTATATTAAGTCTCTTAATTAATCATAGGTGTGTTTTGGGCATTACATTTGCTACTTACACAACGTGGGCGCTGGGTGTTGAAATGACAACTGAACTTTGCGCCGTATTGGTGACTTTCATGACCTGAAACCTGCACAAACCTCCAGTGTATAAATAAAGAAGAAAAGCCATTCCTTCATTTCTTTCACTGTAAAGCTTTTGCAGATAAGAAACTCAAACTGTGTGGTTTTGTCTCAGGTCACTCCTGCTCCTTATCAAGGACCTTTGGTACCTCAAGACTACAGAACATCAGGAAATGAGCTCAGTTATGCAGTTAACCTGCTCCACGATTCAACATGCAAACACAAATACAATTTGAGTGTTGTAAGAGAAAACAAAGTTGTAGAGAACAAAGAACAGCGACCAACACACACAGTCACACAATAAAAATCACACTTACTGCCAATCTGTTGTTAAAATGTACCCAGACCAGACAGAAACTCGAGTTATGGCCTCTGTTTTTAGCCAGCTGGAATATCGTCAGCTCTGCCAGACATTAGCTGTCAGTAACTGAACGAAATTCATCCAAGTAATGGAAGAAATTTGACCTAAATGGCATCAGGTCTACATGTTGTCTGTGTAAGTCTTAACCTTTTGTTCTTGCTTTAGAGTGACAGCAGAAATTATCCAACTGATATCCAACAGTTGCTCAATGGCGCATGAAGCCAAAATGGCTGGACTGCCGAGTGATAAAGTACCCGGATCATCCAGCAATCTTCCGCATCCATTGGGCCCACAGAGCAGACGTCTCTTTCCCAATGTAAGTCTATGGGGAAAAAGTATTTTTGGGCCTAATGGAATCATGTGACGGATACAGAAGTTGTAGTACCACTGTTTAGCCACTACGAAAATTTGCAATAATGCCCGTGGGGCTTGCTCTTATCATGGCTGCCACTTAGATACTTCTGAGTCATTTCACTCCGTTAGGAACCTTCCTAAGTAAAAGAGACTTTTCGACTGCAGTCATGTTTTTCTTACCTTTACTATATTTCTATTCGGCAGGAAACAAATGGTTAAAAAGTACACAGACGCCACATTAAGCCATATCAGACAACTTGTCCATATTTTGAGGTCACTTTTGACCTTGAAAGCATGAATGTTGTATTCCAATGTTTGGTTAGCCATATTTTAAATTCCATGGCATGATTTATCAAATGATTGCTCCGAGTTTCTGGACTGGTTTCTGAATTCTGATTTTCTTTGGTTTAAGCTAAAGGTACAACAGCAGATTAGTTTATAAGTGAAACCTTCTGACCATTCAGGGGGGAGGAGATGTTGCTGCATTTTACATTTGTCCCAAGGGGTTCGATCCGTCGCCCATGGCGGCGGCGGCGTGGTGCGCGGCGGCCAACGAGAGGGGAGCCCCGTCCGATGACGCAGTGACCTTCTCCTCCTCGCGGCGCTTCAGACAGGCCGCCTTGGGGTTCAGGTTTCGCTCTGGACAGAAAGAGAGAGAGAGAAAGGGGAGGGATTGTTGTTATTTCTGCTGTTTTCTGTCTGTATAATGTCCTGAATGACTGTGTTTTTCAGTGAGGTATTTCTTTGTGCTGGGTCACTGTTTGTGTAGTGAGACTGAAGCCAAGAAGCCAAAAACTTCAGACAGGTTGAACACAATCAACAGGTGCCACTGCTGCCCTCTCCTGGAGCTCTTGGAGCACTACATATGCTGGAAATCTATATTTAACCTCTTGAACCCACCTTCCAGTTCCACCTTTAATTCCCCCCGAAGCAAATTTTGAATATTACCAGTTTTATCCTTTAAGTTCCCAATGTCACTGCAGCTAAAAGTGCTTATGGCATACAAAATAGAACAGTAGAATTTAAACAAGAGTATACAGCTGGACCAATGTAATTTTCAGTACGTGAATTTGTGGCTAATTTGTAATAATAATAATAATAATAATAATAATAAGTGTAGTTGTATTAAATAAATAAATAAACAAATGAGGATAAAAGCAAACCAATGTGGTGCAGTTGCTGAGGTCAAAGGTCACATATGAAACTGACCTCGGACTTGTTGCTCCAGACTGAGGATGACGGCGACAGCCTGGTGCAGGATCAGTAACTTGGTCTGAGGTTTGTCGCTCTTCAGGTGCAGCTGCACCATCCTGCCCAGCTCCTTGAACGCCTCGTTGATGTCGCGGACGCGCAGACGTTCCCGTGCGTTGTTCGCCATCCTCCGTTCCCTCTCCCTCTCCATCTTCTGCTCCGGAGACAGGTCCTCGTCGTCGTTGTTGCTACGGTGACCAAGCAAGGGGAAGAGGAGGCAGGGGATGAGGGAAGGAGGAAGAGGAGGAAGGGAAGGAAGGGGAGGATTTGAGGAGGAAAGCTCAGTTTAAATTTCCTTCACAAGATGATAATAAGTGACAAATTAACAGCCAACAGGGCTTGGTCACTTCATCAAAGTCCAAAGGCTGGTTCCCAAAACACTCAGAGCTTAAAGTACTTCCTTGTGTCCTTTCAAAACTACAAAACACTGTTTATCTTTCCTTTGCCTTATAAGACCAATTGACCTCAGTTGAATATTGATTTGTGGTTACGGCCCAGTGGTGGAAGAAACAGTTATATAATTCAATTAACGTTTTGAACAAGGAAGGTCTCGGAGCATGTATGTAGGTGTTTTGGGGACAACGCGTGTCCCAGCCCAGCTAAGGGGTTTGATGGAAGCGAACATCTGAGAGGTGACCAGGGTAACTTAGATCTTAACCTCTCAATTGATTTAAGGTCCTTGCTGTCCAGGTCCTCCTTCTTGGTGTCCAGGGACTTTGAATCCAGGAGGTTCTCGTCCCCCTCATCCTCTGACTTGATCTCCGAGCTGACGGACGAAGTGCTCTGGCCCTGAAGGCCTCCGGACAGGGCTGCAGGAAGATGGGGAGAGGAGGGGTTAGAAGGTGCACATAGATAAATACAATATATGACCACTTGTTACTTGATTGCCGACGTAGTGAATGTCCTCAAAAAGTAGTCCGAATGACTGACTCTCAGTAGTAAAGGCACAAGCAGCATGGCGTTATAGCACCATAAAACCTCTTCAGTTGTGCTCAGACTTTACTCCAGGTGGTGACAAATCCAGACATGTTCATGAAACTGTTTCAATTTGAGTGGAACATCCACAACCATCCCGTACAATGAAAGCATTGGTTATTGCTTCAAACACTTCAAAATAGCCTATGTTTAGTTTTTCCACCTTTTGCGGTGATTACTATGCTCCCTAAGGCCGGAGATATACTGGCTTTTTAACCGCGCGTTTGCGTCGTGCTAATTTCGGACTACGTACACAACTGACACTCCAAATGGACGGAAAGCAGCATCATGCACACGCAAACGCAACAGCAAGTATGTCTGCAGCTTAAGCAGCAGAGGCGGAAGTAGCGTGATGTTTTTAGACAGTTGAAAAATGGTCTAGAAAAGATGTCGGGGTGGAAAGGGCTGAAATGTGTTGAAGGTTGTGAATGTTGGAATTTCTGGCCGGCGGGTTTGACAGGCATGTTTATTTTGAAAAATCACCAAAAATACACCTTTCATCATAGCCAGAAACTGTAAAAACTGAACTTAACATCGCATTTTCAAGTTTCCAACTGTCCTTGAATGAATCATGTGAGATGAAAGCTTCTATCAGAAAAAACAACCAAATCTATGCTTAAAATAGTGATATTTCATCAAAATCACTTTATTCTGCATGTCTCACTTAAAATTTCTCCAAAAATAAACTGTTTACATGAACCAGATCCAGTAAAAAACTCTGAATTATGTCCTGAAACTGCTTGGGGTTCAGAGGGTTATAAAGGCACAGCAACAGAAATACAAATACAAATCAATGATTAGATGATATGTGCACATTATGATGGGTTCACGCCATATCTTATAAACCGTTATTACTGTATGAGCATCCGAGTAGTTGCAATTCCAAGTCGCACATATTAATCATTTCAATAGCATCTCCCACTCTGCATAAGAACCACGTAAGTGTCAATAAAACGGTGCAAAGCCTCCATCACTGTCTGCTACATTTCATATTACCACTAAAACAATTCAGTTCATCAAAAAGGAGCTACACAAAATAAAATGAATCAATATAACTGCATAATTATTGGATAAAACGGCTAATTTAGGCAAGCAATGGTTCAAAATGAAGAATATGTAAGGGTTTCCCGCTCTTCCCATTCAACTCCTGACGTAGTGCGAACGTGGCATTCTCAAGTCGACCTCCAAGATGGCGGCACGGGAGAGCCGTGATGCAGACGTGAAGCGTCTGTGCCCTCTATCTGCCTCTCTCTCCTCAGCTGAACACAGCGGTCTTTATTTGACGTCTGTATGGATCCGTCACTGGGACGCTGCCAACTTCTCAGTCAACACAAAACACTCTGCTCTGTTCCCACACACACATATACACACACACACACACACACAACACATACACACACGACCAACAGTCGGCCATTTTGAATCTCCGTCTGCCTGACTGGAGGCATTTTGTGTGCAGCTTTGAGTGACGGTCTGTGTTTGGTTTGTGTGTGCGTCTCTTTCCCGACAATTGCCGTGTGTTTGTGCATAAATAGCTGCATTTAACAAGGCTTTAAACTGTGAGAAGTGACTCTGAATGTGTGATTGAAGCCAGACAGACACAAACGGACACTGTAGGAGACTTATTGAGGGGAACATTTTTAAAGTCTGACTCTTAGTCTGAGTCCTAATTTCTCTGATCTAATGTGGTTTCTTGTCAACGCCACGTGTTTCAGCCGTGTTTCTCAGTTTTATGTGCACTAATGTTAATAATAAATATGATTCAGTCCTAATCAGTGCAGCTTTTCCAGTTCCTCCTTCAGTTTCTAAACTTCTTCCACGTTACTTCCTGGCTTCCTCCGTAGCCGTGTCCCAGTGCCAGACTACATACTGACTCCAGGCAGATTCTAATTCTGAAGCGTGTTCACTCTGGAAAAGTGACACAAATGAAGCAAACCCAAAGATGTCAGAATGCAGACGAAATCGGCTTGTTTCGCATTTGCTGTTGATGACCTACTGACCCACAATGCATTGCACAAAGGAAATGGAAAAGCTGCTCAAATCTGCAAACCACTCACCATGACCATGCAAAATGTCCATGAAAACCAATTTTCTACCAAATTTAGAACAATTTTGCTAGACATGTGCTATATTTCTTTATCCTATTCTCCGATAACACACTCTACATAGAGTAGCATCACACGCTTCAGTTCACCAATCAGAATTAAGCAACATTTTAATCAGAATCTGATGATAGTCGGTGGGTTGTTTGGTCACTGTCAATCAAATCTGATCAAACAACACCCACACAATACAACTGAGGCAGATTAGCTGACTTTTTAACCATTAAACTCTATATATATATTACCTAAAGATCCGCTTTATGCAGCCACGAATATTCAATCTTATGAAGGAATACTAAATATTTGAAGCCAAGCTTCCAGGGGCTACAACTGATCAATGTAATAAGATAAAATAAAATAAAATCACCTGACCTGCTCAAGAGGGATTATAATAATATCTATAATAATTATAACGCGTTAACACAAATTCATTTTAACACCACTAATTTCTTTAACGTATTAATACAACGTGCGATTTTTAGTTTGTAGAGGGATCAGTTTTAAAGCATCAAAGCATCATGTGAAACTAGAAAACCTAAAGGATCCATTGGTACCAACCATGGTCATAGCTAGCTTGTCGCAAAGGAGGCTAAATAACTGCAAACGTGCACTGAATTTTGGCGAGGAAAAACTGGCATGGCTTGATAAAACTTGTTTGAAAGATGGAGAAAGCGATTATAACACACACACACACACACATATATATATATATATATATATAAATGTTATATAAATATAAACATAATATACTATACATATAATATAAATCTTCACTGTTCATAATTATTTTGAAATTGAGAGAGAGAGAGGAGGAAACCACAGCCCTGCTACTGAGTTTGAAGTGTTTGCTGCCAAAACCATTTTAATACTCTCTATTTACAGCCTCTACACACCCTCAACTCTGTGTGCGTGCGTGTGTGTGTGTGTGTATGTGAACGAATGTGGGAGTAAGGAACAACTTCTGCCCGAGAGTGTGTGTGTGTGTGTGTTTCTCTCTCTCTCACCTCATTACACACTTGGCTCTGGCTGCCGCTCGCTGAACTTTGCTGCCAGCAGACTCATTTTCAGCCTTTAAAAAACGAGCTCAGGGCTAATTTGCTCCGCAGCGCGCTCATATACACTTCTCCTCCTCCATATTCATATCACACATATATATTTATTTACCCTCCTCGTTAAGTTTTTCTTTTACCGCTCGGGCGGTGACGTCTAGGCTTTGCCAGCTGAGATCTGACTCCACGTGTGCACCTGCAAGCGTCAACTTTCTGATCCTAGACCTCGGATAGTTTCCTCAACCTCATCTTCCTTTTAATACCTTCTTTTTTTTTTGTTTTCCTCTGCATCTTGTTTTTTTTTTATCTCTAACTCTTTTCCTTCTTTTACATTTTCTTTTTCTTTTTCATCTCCTTAATTATCACCTTTACTAATCATCTTGTCCCCTTCTCTTTTTGATCTTTTCCTTTTTTTTCTCTTCTCTTTTAATCTTTCAATTTTTTATAATTTCCTTCAGTCATCTGTCATCTTTGATTTCTTGCTCTTTATTTCCTCCTTTTTTCTTCTTCATCTTGAGATCATCTTCCTCTTTCTCATCTTTACAGTATGTCTCTCCTCTCTCTCTTCATTTACCTCCATGTCATCACTTTCTTCACCTTCATCGTCCTCTTTTCCTTTTTCTTCCTGTTTTCACAACCTTGTTTTCATTTCTTATTCCTCTTAATCTTCATCCACTTTTGTAAATTCCACTTTTACTTTTTTATCCCTTTGATTTTCCTCTTCATCTCTTCTTTTGCTCCCTCTACATTATTTTTTTTCTTTTATTATTAGTATTGTTATTCTTTTATTATTATTATTATTATTATTATTATTAGTAGTAGTAGTAGTATTATTTGTATTATTATTATTATTATTTTTATCATATGGGGTTGGAAATATTAATTTGGTATGTTTGTATGTGTGCACAAGTGCATGATGGGATACCAGTGGGATGCCTGTGCCTTAATGGGAACACACAGATGAACAGAAACAGCAGATGCTGTTACAGTTTGTCCATCACTCACTAACTAACATAAAATGTCCATACAAAGAAGTAACTAACGCGATCAGAAGGAGAACATTCCTTGCAGAATATTCATCCTGATTTAATGGGATGCTCAGTGTAACCAGTATGTAACTGGTATTTGAAAGGGTCTTACCGCGGTACGGGTCGGGCTGGTTGAGGTCCGGCGAGGTGGCCGACTGAGCTGGCAGCTGAGGCCCCGGCCCCTGACCCGCCATCGAGTGTCCGCCACGCAGACCGCCCACGCTGCTGCCGTCTTCTCTGTGAGAACCCACCTGGAAGACAGAGTGAAGAAGATGGTGAGAAATTTCTATTTGCGCTCTGACTCAACACTGACTCATATTCTAACTTCTAAAGTCCAGATGTGGTCTGAGCCTGTTTTGGGTCTGAAATGACGTTTGTTTAAATCACAGTTCATAAAAAAAATACCATTTTAACAACTCCGACATTTTACTTTTGCTGTTACAGGTTCTTTCCTCTAACAGCTGGGCGCTGTAGTTTTTAGCAAACATTACTCCAACAGGACGAAACAATGCATTTGTTGGGGACTATTTTCAGCGGCGGATTAATCCACATTTGGTGCTGTAGTGAGTTTGTGGCAGCAGGACGTGTATGTGGGATTGACTCATGTCTCTGTGTGTCTGTTCATGGTAATGAAGGAACATGTCACCCAAATGTCCCAATGCTAACAGCGAGTACTTTTTGTTAATTTTGAACAGTCCTGCACTGAGGTTGACCAGATGGTTTTATGTTGTTGTCTGTCATTTATGCTCCTCTAGGGAGCTACTGTACACGTCCAACATCCAACGTCCAACTCTTTTAAATTTCTTTTCCAGTGATTTAACTGTTTCGTTTCTTTTTTCTGCATTGGCATTGTGCAAATAATTAAAAAACAAAAGGTTCAGACTGTGGCCAAATTTTAATTTTGTGCTATATAAATATAATGTAAAAAAAACTTGACTTATGTGGTACCCTCAAGTTCATTATTATTCGTCATATGCACAACAAATACAGTAAGGAGTCGTTTGGGGTCTTCAAGAATTAGCGTTATCGCATTAACTTTGACAACTCTAATAAATATAATTCCTAAAACTTGACTTATGTACTACCCTCAGCAGTGGCAGGTTTTTCTATTAACTATTTCATAATGACTTAAAATGCTTTGTATTTTTTCCAGATCATATTGTTGCTTATTGCACTTAGAGTGTTACGTGACTAGATCCACTGATTATTTTTGTGTATAATAATGTAACATCAGAAGAGAGGGAGAAAAATATCACTCTTCAACAATACAAAAATGGTCATAAAAATCAACACAGGAAAATAGATCCAACACTGGACTAGTCTATATCAAATTATTGCTTTCTCCTCCAGATGTTGTAGTTCTGTATTTGGCCTGTTGAGGGCATCCTCTGCCTTTCTACGATGCTGATGTCAATCTGTCTCACACACACACACACACACACACACACACACACACACACACACACACAC